>LR755129.1:1930753-2040010 GCA_902729485.2 Mus minutoides
TTTTTTGAGACAGCGTTTCTCTGTATAGCCTTGGCTGTCCTAGAACTCACTTTGTAGACCAGGCTGGCCTCGAACTCAGAAATCCGCCTGCCTCTGCCTCCCAAGTGCTGGGATTAAAGGCGTGTGCCACCACCCCCAGCCTGTAGGATGCTTCTTAAGTAGGTGATTTTGGTTATCAGGGAGATCATGTTCCTATTAACTTTATGTGTTTGTGTGTGTGTGTGTGTGTGTGTGTGTGTGTGTGTGTGTGTGTGTGTGTGTATGTACACGCTCGGCACCTATGACTTCCCAGAAAGGTCATGGCCTACAGGGTGGCTGGACCCTTGCTGCTGTCCTATTCCAGGATACAACCCTGAGTGTGGCCTTTAGATGCTCTTGGCTCCCTCTCAGCAGCCACCCTGGACCAGGAGGCAATGAGAGTCATGTCACTGGGTCCCCCTGATTGAATCCCACATTGAGCACTGAGGCCTTGAGGGGCACAGAATCAGGTTCCTTCTGAGGACAAGCAACTGCTAAGAGCCCCAGGCCACTCTGAAGCCCACTCCCCCGCCCACAGTGCCTGGCAGCTGGCTCCATCATCATGAATCGTGAGCTGGAGAGCATGGCCATGCGGCCTCTGGCCAAGGAGCTGACACGCAGCTTGGAGGACGTGCGGGGCACTCTCCGTGACCAGGCACTACGAGATCTCAACACTTACACAGAGAAGATGCGGGAGGCGCTGAGGCGCTTTGATGTCCTGTTTGCTGAGTTTGAACTGAGGTGACCTTGATGGCTCTATGCATATGCTTTAGACATTTGGGATGATGACTTTTGCTCATCATTTTGGGGTACCAGCTTTTTGGGGCCACATCTTGATGTTTCCATGTAGAAAATGTTGAGGGAAGAGTTGGGGGGATCTTTGTGGGTGGGTGTAAGGGAACCTTCAAAGAAGGAGGGAAAACAGAGGGTATAGAGTCCAGCAGGGCTCTGGCAATCACAGCCCCTCGGGGACAGGGCTCAGGACAGGCTCATTGGAGAGGCCCTCTATACTCTATGCTCCAGCTTTGTGATGCTTGCAAACAGGAAATCCATGCCTGCTGATTGTAGGATACCATGACTGGCCTCTAGAAGGAAGTATTCTCTCAGAAGTCCAAGTGCAGACAATGAGGGTGATTTCCGTGTGTCTCATAGCAAGGAAGAGAACTAGAGTTCCTAGTTTAGAAGGCATGAAATGTCCTTACCTGGGATCAGGTAAACAAACTGACAAACATCACGTAAACAACACCCTAGCTGCTCAGCCAGCACCCTTTCAGCCCTGTGTACATCTGGGGCCACTCCTGGGCAGCTGAGGTACGCAGGGCTCAAGTTTGTACTCCATGGGAAAGGGGTCTCCCAGGAGCCTGCTCCCTGTCATGGGTCCGTATAGACTAATGCATTGCTGGCTCACAGCTGGGGCTGAGGTGGGAACAGTCACTTCAGTGGGTGTGGTGGTTCCGTGGCAGTCAGGGTTGAGCTGGGGCAGGACTGGGGGCTCTGGTTTAAATGGTCCCTGTAAAGCTGGAAGCTGTGTCTGGGGTTATAATTTCGTGTTCTTGCTTGGGGAGGCCTGGGGAGCTGGGGAGCGAAGGTCTGACATCTCTGCCTTGCAGCTATGTCTCAGCCATGGTGCCAGTGAAGTCCCCCAGGGAGTACTACGTGCAGCAGGAGGTCATCGTGCTGTTCTGTGAGACAGTGGAGAGGTAAGGGCAGGCTCCTCAGGTGGCATCTTGTCAGGGATGCCCAGGTGGGAAGACAGCTGCCTGCTGCTTCTCCTCATGCCTACCGGTGCACAGAAGGCAGAGCCCACACGCACTCACACCCCAGGTTCCCTCTGCTCTGGCTCACACGGCAGGTGCCCACAGGGCAGTGGAGTCATGAGACAGACAGGACAGAAGTGTGTGCCTTAGTAGGCAGCTGCTGTCTAGCCCCTCCCCCTCCCTGTCCCCCTGGCTCCCCAACTTCTCTACTTCCTCACCCCCCACTTCTTCCTTGTCTGCTGCTCACTTCAGAGCCTCTGTGGGCCTGTGAGGGCTCGGGCCTGTACAACACAGGTGGGTTAGGACTGCAGCCCTGAGGCCTTGTTTGGCAGATTCTCCAAATAGTGTGGGGCCAAGATTTACAGAGATTTTCAACCGTGGTGCTTATTTTGAAACTGATTAAGTCGCACCATAAGTTGTTATTTTTTAAGAGGCAGATCGTTCGCCATTTATGTCTTCAGAAGTGTTTCAAATTGCCAGAAAACAGGGTGGCTGAAAGTACATTTTGCTTTGAAGTCCTGATGGCTCAGCACCTGCTTCTGGGGTGTGTGTTGTATTGGGAAAGCCAGCTGCTTACGGTGGGGGAGGGACTAGCCTAGATCTCAGAGGAGGTGCAGATTGGGGAGTATTCTTGCCTCATGCTTGTGCTTGGCCCTTGAGTTGGCTTGGCTTCCAGGTTAGGCAAAGTACTGGTAATGACAGGCAGACACCTGACAGAATGACAGCTATCTTCCCACAGATTCCCACACCCCTGCCCTTCCATTCCTTACTGGGACAGAAGTGCAACAAGAGGAAATCAGACTGAGCTGTGGCCACTTGTCTGGGTCTTTCCAAGAAAAGCATGCCTTGTCTTCTGTGTGTAACTGAGGTGGCACAGGTCACCTTCCTCACCCATCCCCTGGGTGTGAATCCTAGAGAGGATTGAGTACTCTGCTCCCCCCTGAACTTGGAGTCTATCCATGGATACCCTCTCACTCCCCTTTCCTTCTGCCAGAGCCTTGGATTTTGGGTATCTGACCCAGGACATGATTGATGACTATGAACCCGCCCTCATGTTCACCATTCCTCGGCTGGCCATTGTGTGGTGAGTGTCCCCTGCTTCCTGGGTCCTGGAGATGGTCCTTACACACTGCAGACACTGCTGTGGTCAATCCCCAGCAGTCCGCAGTCTGGCTTCCTCAGCAGAGAGGAGCCAAGTGTTCAGAGAACTTCCTGCTTCCCCAGGAGGGTGACACTCATATTGCAGACTGAGTCAGTGAGTCCTGCTACCCTGTGCTGGGACGGCCAGATGAACATACACACAGTGCAGAGTCTCTTGGGTATACAGTGCAGGGCTGGGAGAAGACAAGGGGTTCTAGTTCCCAAAGGAGAATATGGTCTGAGTGAGTGGCTTCTGGTCTGTAGGAAGATGGAGCCCACTAGTTCAGGTGAGCTGTGGTCTAACTTGTGCCTGGTCCCACCAAGGGGACCCTTTCCCACTAGCAAGGTAGAACATACATGGGGAGAATAAGGAACTCACCAGTCAGACTCTCAAGTCTTGTAGGGCTCAAGATGTCAAGATAGAATGTAGGATCTGGGGTCTTACATACCCCAAAGACAGTGTGTTTAATCACTTGCTAGAGCCGGGCTTGGTGGCGCACGCCTTTAATCCCAGCACTCGGGAGGCAGAGGCAGGTGGATTTCTGAGTTCGAGGCCAGCCTGGTCTACAAAGTCAGTTCCAGGACAGCCAGGGCTACACAGAGAAACCCTGTCTCAGGGAAAAAAAAACAAAAAACAAAAAACAAAAAACCCAAACATTAATCACTTGCTAGGAATTCTGAGTATCTGGGACTAAGAGCAAAGCCCAGCTGTTGGAGCTTGTTCTACTTCTGTGCTCCATCTTTCTGTTGGGTGGGTGTTCATGGGGTTGGCTGGGCTTGATGAAGACTGGGAGATGGCCTGGCATGCGTGAGATGGAGAGCCCTGTAGGAGGAGAGGGAACAGAGGTCGGGCTGCGTCCAAGTCCAGGCCATGGAGAGGTTTCACAGCAGGACCTCAGGGAATCTAGAGCATAGACACATAGCAGCCTCTCATGGGAGGTGGAAACACAGGGGTGGAAAGGTGGTGGTTCAGAACAGCCAATGTTCTGGGCCTGCAAAAATGGGGGCACTTTCCTCTGTTGCATAGGTGAGCACTGGGGTAGGTATTGGGAGAAGCAGAGCAGGGGCTGGTGCCAGTTCAGACACTCTTAGATGTCTTCAGAGAAGGCCTTCGGGGTTATTTTTGAGCACTGTCTGGTGTTTGTAGAACCCTCTAATAGCTCAGTCCCACGCAGTCCCTTCCTCATACAGTCCCCCTGTCCTTAAAGAGTCTCTTCCTTCTCTTCAGCATATCCAAAGGGTCACATCACAGCCCAGGGATGCCACTTTAAAATACCCTTAGTCGGCAGAATCTGGGGGTATCCTGTCTTCTGAGCATGTTGAGCTGGAGGACTGGATGCCCCCGATGGCCCACGTAAAGTGCGCAGGAGTGACTGTTTCCAGGTGGACCTGTGGGCCTGTGCTGGCTCACAGCTGTCTCTAGTTCATTAAGAGGAAATGGTGTACTGGTTTGGTCCTCACCTCTCGTCTTTGTCTGCAAAACAAAACAGAAAATTCTTTGCAATGTACATCTTGTTAGTGCTGACCAGCAAGGGTCTTAGAGTGTTTAAGAACAGGCACTGACCCTTATCTCAATGGGCAATGCATCTCTAGAGTGGATGCTGTAACACAGAAAACCCCACCTCTGTTTCTTTTCTTTTCTTTCTTTCTTTCTTTTTTTTTTTTTTTGTTTATTTGTTTTTCTAGACAGGGTTTCTCTGTGTAGCCCTGGCTGTCCTGGAACTCACTTTGTAGACCAGGCTGGCTTCCAATTCAGAAATCTGCCTGCCTCTGTCTCCTGAGTGCTGGGATTAAAGGTGTGCACCACCACGCCCGGCTCCCACCTCTCTCTTAACAGACCAGTGTAAGTGCTTTGAAGTGCAGTACCCAGCACTTACCCACAGTCCAGGAGCATACACCTATGATATACAAGGGCTGGCTCCCATGGGAAGCTCTGCAGACCCAGCTGCCATATTGGACTGCGGCACATTTCCTCCCTGCTCTGACTCCTGCTCTCCTGGCTGAGTGCAGGCAGGATTGGGGAACAACTTATTCAGAAGCCCTTGGGAGCACCCTGAGCTTTATCTCAGGCAGCACACTAGTTTTAAAATAAACAGAGGTGTCAGACAGCCCCTGCCTGCGCTGTTTCTAGATTTAACTCTGTAATCTGTTTTTTTTTTTTTCCTTGTTGGTTGGTGGGTTAAGACAGTTTCATATAGCCCTAGCTGGCCTTGAACTCATCATGCGGCCAATTGCGACCCCGAGCCTCTAACCCATGAGGACTGGATCACAGGGTTACCCACCATGCTCAGTTTTATTCTGAAGTCTGTTTTCCATGTTTATTCCACTTTTTACCAGTGGTTCCACAGCCATCTGTGCCTGAACAAATGTGGCTGATAAACAGTGGCTCGTCCTCACTGGCCGGTGTCATGGGTGCCGTCCTGCCGACAGCTGGATCAGTAGCCCATCCACAACACTAGTCCTGGAGCAGAATAAGACCGCTGTGGGTGTGGGCTTGATTCTGGGGGGTTCCTCCTAGACATAGGCATGCAGCACCTTCTCCTCAGGGTGGAAGGAAGGCCTAAGAAAAGAGCTGAGAGGATTGAAGGGGTCTCCACCAGGTGGAGTGCACCCAGGGCATATGGGAAAGGAGAGCAGACACAGGAACATGCGCTCAGAGTGTGGAGCTTTGGCTGGTGACAGGGGACACTGCATAGTCAACTGAGAGGAGTCAGGAGCAGGCCATAACGTTAGAGCCAGGTGTGGATCTGAGGGAGCAAGAAGTGCAGTGCCTGATGGAATCCACCCAGGGAGGCCCACTGTGGGTGCTTCTCTCACACCACCACCCTTGGTGCTCGCCAGGTCCACACAACCCACATGTCCTTGCTCTCTTAATTCTCATGCTTAGCAGCTTCCCAGGAGTCCTCCCTGTGTTCACATGCTGAGCATGTATTGATACTGTGTCACCACTGTGTACCTGGCCCTGCACCATCCCAGAAGCCAGGCCGGGCCTGGGCAGGGTCTGGAAAGCCACTCTCCTTTAGGTACTGGTGTAATTTTAAGGTATTTATTTAAAAAACAAAACAAAACAACAACAAAAACCAGTTCCTTAAAAGAATAAAGAAACCAAAACCTATAGATTCAGTGGTGGCTTTCCAGCCTGCCCATTTCGTTAACCAACATGGCCTGTGTCACAGGGTCACTATTGTACCACTGGCCTCCCCTGGGTCAAGTCAGCATCAACCATATCTCCTCAGAAGGCCTCTCCACACCACAGCAACCCGTGTAGTTGGCTCCAGCACTTCTATGCTTAGAGCCATCTGTGTGAGCCTGGCCCTTGGCCCCACCTACTCTTTGTCAGAACAGTGGCACCTCTTAGCCTGGGGTATCGGTGGTCCTGGAAATATTCAGATAAGAAGGACACTTCACCTGTTCATACCTTGCCAAGATCTCACCTCCTGGATAACAGACCTGCCCACACCCATGGATGCCGCAGCCTGGCCTCTGCCTCAGTGATCCCTTACCGTGTACCCACCTTCTCCCTGGTTCTGCCTTCTGTGTTCTTTACCTCCAGGTTCACATAATGATATACTCCCTCTATTTGATTTTTAACATTCTATAAGTATAGCTTCCCACTATCTGACCCATTCATGAATTTTTCAGATCATAGTTTCACCACAGGTGAACTTGGGTACTGGTTGGCACTAATTTCAGAATGTATCACAGACACCTCACACCCTTACCCTTTGTGGGTACAAGTGCCGCCTACATTCACACATATGTCCGAGTACATTCATTCATTCATTCTCTCTCTATCTCTTTCTTTCTCTCTCAAGCCTAGTTTTTGTTTCTGTAGGATTCCGGTCCTACAGTTGTATAAATAGGGTTTGTGCTGTGGACGTATATCCCCACAGGAAGGCAGGCTCCCCTCCTGCCCCGACTGGTCGGTGGGGCATGGTGGGCTTTGGTAGAATTTTGCCTTTGAATTGACAAGACTTAGATGCATATTTATACAGATTACCCATAAAGTATCACTTGTAATAAAAATATTTGAGGAGATGAATATCTAAAATTAAGGCACTGACTATGATACTTCTGTCACTAAAACATGAGACACACAAGTGTTAAGGAAACATCCGCACTGTGTTAAATACAGAATCATAGCCAAATGCTGTCAGTACAAGATTGATTTTAAAAAGTAATTTACTTACTTCATGTTCACTGCTGTCTGCCTGCGTGTATGTCTGTGTGAGGGTGTTGGGTCCCCTGGAGCTGCAGTTACAGCAGGTGTGAGCTGCCATGTGGGTCCTAGGAAGTAAACCGGGGTTCTCTGGAAGAGCAGCCAGTGCTCTTAACTGCTGAGAGCACTCCTCTCCAGCGTTTTTGTTTTTGTTTTTTAATTTAAGGGGTCTCACATGTCTTAGGCTGACCTGGAATTTGCTATGTGTCTTCCTCTCTCCACCTCCCACATGATGGGATCACAGGCATGCACTGCTGGGGTTAGAACCAGGGCCTCATGCATGCCACGATAGTTATCTGCATACCATGCATACCAACTGAGTTAAAGCCCCAGCCCTCTATAAAAATTAACACTTATGCAAACAGAAGGCAAAGAAATAAGTGTTTTTACCATGATGATAAACTACAAACAACATAAAACTTAACACCTTAGCCCTTTAAAAGGTGGTGGCGCACACCTTTAATCCCAGCACTCGGGAGGCAGAGGTAGGCGGATTTCTGAGTTCGAGGCCAGCCTGGTCTACAAAGTGAGTTCCAGGACAGCCAGGGCTACACAGAGAAACCCTGTCTAGAAAAACAAATAAACAAAAAAACAAAAAAACCCTATCTTGAAAAGCCAAAAAAGTTTTTTATTAGTAGTAGTATATATGTATGGTGTGTGTGTGTATGTGAGCATGTGTCTGAGTTTGTGTGTGAGTGTGTGTTTGTATGTGTGAGCATATGTCTGAGTATGTGTGAATGTGTTTGTCCATGTATGAGTGAGCATGTGTGTGTGTGAGCATGTGTGTTTGTGTGTGTGTCTGTGTATGAGTGAGCATGTGTGTGTGTGTGTGAGAGTGTGTGTGTATGTGTGTGTGAGCATGTGTGAGTATGTGTGTGTGTGTGTGTGTGTGTGTGTGTGTGTGTGTGTGTGTGTGTGTGTGTGTGTGTGTGTGTGTGTGTGTGTGTGTGTGTGTGTGTGTGTGTGTGTGTGTGTGTGTGTGTGTGTGTGTGTGTGTGTGTGTGTGTGTGTGTGTGTGTGTGTGTGTGTGTGTGTGTGTGTGTGTGTGTGTGTGTAGGTCAGTGGGCAGCCCGCAGGACCCAGCTGTCCTTCCATGGTGTGTTTTCTGGTCATTGAGCTCAGGTTGTGAGGTTTGGCAGCAGGTGACTTTATCTGCTGAGCCAGCTCGCCCCCATTTTAACCCTTTCTGAGCGAGCACTTCAGTGTTGTCAGACACTGCCCACCTCTATCCTAAAATCCCTGTCTGGATGGGATGCCACTATCCTGTCCCCGTCCTGGCACTCACTGCTCTTCTTCCCATGTGGATCTCACAATATGAGGAATTTTCTGTGAGTAGATCCACACGGAATTTGCTTATCTTCTCTCAGCACATTAAAATGTGTTAGGATTTCTTTTTTTTTAAGGGTTAATATTCCATTGAATATAATTAAATGTTATTTGAAGCATGAAATTGTTGGGTGTTTGTTTGTGTTTGTTGTTTGTTTGTTTGTTTGTTTGTTTGTTTCTGTGCTGGGGATGACCCCTGGGCTTCGAGCATGCCAGGCAAGTGCTGTATTATTAAGCCATGCCCTCATTCAGCCTTAAGTACAAGATTTAAAAAATAGCATTCAAAAGGATAAAATGACTAGGAATAAATTTAGCCAAGGAGGTAAAAAATATAGCTACTGAGGACTGCAAACCATTTGTGGGGGGAAAAAATAGGAAAAAAATCCACCATGACAGAAAGGCAGCCCATAGCCAATGTTCATGGACTGGGAGGCTATCGATGCTCTCCAAAGTGACCTTTGGATTCACAATCCCTGCAACCCCCCCTTTCCCCTTTTATGGAAGAAATAAAAAAGCCATCCTGTAAATTCTCATCGAGCCTCCATGGACCCTACAGAAACAAACAAACAAACAAACAACTTCAAAAAAGAAACATGAAGAAAAAGCGATCCACACAGCCTGTTTCAAAACTTACTGCAAATAAAAATGGTGGCCCTGCCCACTTAGGAAGATCTGATGGCCAGTGAAATGGAATCAGGAGATCAGAAACCCTTCCATCTGTGCCCAGATGATCCTGGGCCAGGATGCCAGGAGCTTCCTTTAAGGAGGAAGGAATGCTGTGCCAGTGAATGCTGCTGCTGCGACTTGGCTGCCACATCTTGAATAGTTATCACCAAATCTGTGTGGCAGCATGGTCACTGTACCCAGATAGTTAGCATTCATACCAGTCTGGATGTTGTGAAGGCATTTTAAAGATGAGTTGCCATTTAAATGAATAAAGTTTTGGGTTCAGCAGATTGTCCTCTTTAGTGCAGTGGACCTTACATAATCAGTTGAAATCCAAGGAGTAAACAGGCCAAGATCCCCTAAGTGAGAAGGGAGTCTGCCTGTGACTATAGTGACTGCCCGCCCTTCCCCAGGTCTTCAGCCTGCTTCCCATGTCCCATGTAGTTGGGCGCTCTCTCTCTCTCTCTCTCTCTCTCTCTCTCTCTCTCTCTCTCTCTCTCTCTCTCCAGACACACACACACACACAGCCTCCCTGTCTTCACCCTTTCTCTGTTTGGCCTCATGTTTCCAGGATATATATAGTCCCAACCACAAACCCTCTTCTGTTCAGTGTGAGCTCACCGCTCAGCAGAACCACAGAGCCCAGAGGCAGCACAGTACCTTTCTACTGTGAGCTCACCGCTCAGCAGAACCACAGAGCCCAGAGGCAGCACAGTACCTTTCTACTGTGAGCTCACCGCTCAGCAGAACCACAGAGCCCAGAGGCAGCACAGTACCTTTCTACTGTGACTTTGGATTCCTGCTTTGCACACAGGACCCAACCTTTCAAGGGAAAAGAATGTCTTTGATTCTGCTTGTCACTTTTTAACCGAACTGGGTGTGTTCAAGAAGACTTACAGACAGGGATGCTGTGGAGTGGCAAGGAGATGAAGTCACAGTGGTGGCAACAACTAGGGCTCTCCAAGCAGAAAGCCCAGTAGCCCTAATCTGTGCTCAGATGGAGGACCAGGGCAATGAATGTTTTGTGGGCTCCTGAGAGAGAGATGAGCTGAGGCGTGGCTGACTTAGTTACTCTCCGAGCTGGGCAGTAGCCCTTGGAGCTTCCAGAGAGCCTCAAGTGGGGGTGGCTGCTCAGGGCATGAGTTGATAGAATCAGGGATGCCCAGAGGTGGCACCTGAGTGGAGCTGGCCTTGAGCGGGCATTGAGCTGGGTGCCGAATGCAAAGTGCTAGGCCAGGACAATGAGGAAAGTTCCAGCCTGCACACGGAGGGGGTATCCAAGGAAGGGTCAGTCCTACCTGTGGGTAGACAAGAGGCTGTTTCCTGCCCTGAAGGGTGATAAGAGACCCACATGGGTCTCTAGCTCATGCTTGGGTTTTGACATGACAATTTTAGGCTTGATTCTCCCAGCTGGCTGTTAGTCTTCTTGTGCATGCTGAAGCTGAAATCACAGGGCTCACTCAGAAGCCTACAGAGCCTAACCAAACCGGCTTGTGTGTCTTGAATACAGTGGCCTTGTGGTCTATGCAGATGGACCCCTGAACTTGGACCGGAAGGTGGAGGACATGTCTGAGCTGTTCCGGCCCTTCCACACGTTGCTTCGGAAAATAAGGTGAGGGCCAAAGATGGTTGCTGAAGTCATGTGCTCAGCCCACCCTGACTCATGAGGGCTGGGAGGAGGGGATTGATTTCGCATGCTCAGCCCCCTCTGAGTCACCAGAGGTGGCCACACATCCTCCTGGGTGATACCTGTGCCCACAGTGGCTCAGGCTAGCCTTTGTCTGCACTGCCTGGGCCTCAGAGTGGTTGGCAGCTCTTGAATGCCAAGCTCTAGGGAACTGTAAACTTCCTACCGTGAGTGTACCACATGGCTCAGTGTTTGCTCCCAGTTCATAAAAGCTCTGAGGTTCCCTTCAGGAAACTCATGTGTCAATCCTGATTAGCTAGGTTCCTCAGGATATGTTGGAGCTCTTCTGTGATGCCAAACCTTTCTCTTATTGGACAGAGCACTGCCCAGTGGCTCTGTGGGATGGGGTTTCATACCCTAGGGATGGCCTCATGATGGACTGGAAATGATGTGGAGGCCATGACCACCCATCTTCTGGGTGCCTTTGGCTCTACATGGTGGGTCCTATGTAGCACCCTGTGAATTTGGCAGTCTCCAGAGTCTCCTTAGAACCTTTCAGCACAAGGTGGCCTCAGGCACAGTCAGTGAGGCCAGAGTTTCTTTGTAGACACATGGGATGTACATCTACACAGAATAGATTTAAGAAGAAACTACTGTGGTCTTTTCCTGTGGGCAGCCCTGAAGTCTCTGAACCTCTTCAAGTCAGCAGACTGGGAGCTCAGTCTGTTTCACGGTTCAGTTTAGCCAGTAAATGGCTCTTGGCTGTTTCCTTCTCACTCTGGGTGGAATGCAAACCCAAGACTTAGAGGCTGAGGACCTGCCCTTCCTGGTTCCAAGATGAGGGATGACTGTAAATGAGGAGAGATAGCAGACAGTGCTGAGACCAGGAAGGTAAGCGCAGCCTGGCCTTAGCTGAGGGGGTTCTCAGAGGAAGGATGGGGCAGGTGCTGGGGTGATAAGAGGAAGTTCCGTGGGCTCAGGAGAGAGCTAGGGCCAGAGAGCATCTGAAAATTCAAGGCAAATATTTCCTTGCCCAAGGTTCAGGCTGGGATGCAGAACCAAGGTGCAGTGGTCCGGTGGACCTCATCAGCACTGAGGGCAGCCAGGCAGCACAGCTGCTGGGTTCAGATGGAGGAGTCCTAAAAACCCTTAGGAGCAAGGGAGGGTTCTCATAGTCCTGCAGACTCTCAGGAGACACATGTATGCCTCAACCTCACCGCTAGTTACCCTGGAGATTTTTGCCATATGTTGGCAGTTCATGGGATGGAGGGTTGGGAAACTAGAGGCTGAGTTGGAGTTCAGAGGGCAGAGGACAGTGTCTGAGGACCCTGGTGTATGGGAAGATAGAGGCTCATTAGCCTCAGAGCAGCAGTAAGCCTGCTGGATGTATGAGTCAGTGTGATAATGGATTGATCCTACTACCACTAGCCAAAGACTGGAATCCCCTTAGCACAATACAGCATCACTTACCACTGTTAGAATGTTTTCTGATGTCCACCATGCAGTTCAAACCTGTTGAAAAATCTGAAGTGACAAGAAAATGATTTGTAATCAAGAGAAAAACATGTGACTCGTAAGGTAGACTTAACATATAAGGGCATGAGCACAGTTATCAGTATTGTACTGCAGAACATAAAATAAAGAGGGGGTTGGAGAAGAGGAAGGAGAGTTTACCAATTTAGAATCAATTAAAACTATTCTATCTGGGAGGTAGTGGTGCACACTTTTAATCCCAGCACTTGGAAGGTAGAGGTAGGCAGATATCTGTGAGTTTCAGACCAGCCTGGTCTACAGAGCAAGTTCCAGGACAGCCAAAGTTATACATAGAAACCCTGTCTTGATAAAATCCAAAATAATAATAATAATAGTAGTAGTACTAGTAGTAGCAGCAGCTGAGGACCCAGCTGCTGCTGCTGCTATTATTTTCGAAAGCTAAATGTTCACTGTCTGAAAACAAAAAGCAGTGTATGTATAGATCTGAAAGCAGGTCAGAACCAGCAGAGCATGGAAGTAACAAACCTGAGGCTAGATCAGCAAAGGAAGCACAAGGACAAAAAGGAGTGAGGACGCTAGTGCACACAAGCATCAGTAGGGGAGACGTGTGCAACACACTCAGATGTCTAACACAGCTCACTGGGATCCCGTAAGGGGAAGAGAGCCAAGGAGCAGAAGCAGTATTCAAAGAAAATGGCTTGGGGCTTTCCAAAACTGATGAGAAATCTATTCATGTATTCAGGAGACACAGATCACAAGTAAGATGAGCACAGAGCATTCCTGTGCATGTCATAATAAAATTAACAACAATAGAGACTTTAAAAACTATGAGAGGAGGGAAGTAACATATTACTTTAAAAGTAGCATAAAATAGACCCACTCTTATACACACACACATATACACACACATAGAGACAGACACATACATACATACACACACACACACACACACCAAAACCCTGAGCATGGTGGCACATTCCTATAATTCCAGTATTTGAGTTCAAGTCCAGCCAGTTTGAAGAAGAAGAAAGAGGAAGAGGAAGAGGAAGAGGAGGAGGAGAAGGTGGGAGGAAGACATGACGACGACGGGGAGGAGGAGGAGGAGGAGGAAGAAAGGAAATGAAAGCAAGCAAGAAAAATAGGAGACATCAGTACAGACTTTACAGACAAAGCAATTATGAGGATCCTATGAACAATTTTATGTAGATCAACTTAACAATTTGAATTAAAGTAACAAATTTTGTAAAACGTAATCAAAGCCGGCAGAAGAAGCAAAATTTTATAATACAGTATTAGTAAGATAACTTAATCTATGATTTAAGCCTTCCCACAAATAAATTATCAGCAGAGTAGTTCATATGGATCAAGATACAGTTCTCCAGTTTATGACCACGAGGCGTTGCAGAAGGGTGGGACTTTTTTCTTCTCTAGTAAATGGGATGAGCTACTAGGTATCCATATGACAAAATGGTCTCATTTATGGATGTCTCTTGCTGTCTGGATCACTACTGCAATCACATACAAAATCAATTCCAGATAGAATAGAGGTATAAATGTGAAAAGAGAAACTACTGAGGTTTTAGAGGGAAACAGTTAAGATCATCACTGTATCAGTAGAGGAGGCAGCTGTTCCCTAAACAGGACACAGAAGGACCAACTGTAAAAAAAAAAAAAAAAGCGTGGTTGGAGCTACAGTGCAGTAATGAGCACTTACCTAGCATGGATGAGACCCTGGGTGCAATTTTCAGCACCACTAAAAATGACACATTAGGCTTTATTATATTTAAAATGTCACACCTGAAAGAGAGTGAAATGTGGGCTGAAGACCTGGAGAATACACCCATCAGGATCTTAACTCCCAAACACAAAGAAAATCAAGAAAAAGAAAAGCTAGTCTAAGTTTTGAGTAGCACGTGTAAGGACTGGTACATGCAAGCTATTGCTCCACTTCGTTCCATGATACTGAATGAGGTCCCATTGCGCGTGCGCATGCACCAGGGGAACGTGTTTGTACTGTCCAGGACAGAGCTGCCACCCGAAGCCACAGACTCAGCGTGTCCAAGCTGTTACTGACTGTGTTATTGGTCTTCATTGTCAACTTGATGGGATTTAGGGACACCTAAGATACACATTGCTTTCACTGAGTTTCTAGAGAAGACCCACCCCAAATGTGAGTAGCACTATCCAGCAGGGCTGGGGATCTCAGACTGAATAAAAAAGGAAAAGGAGAGAAAGCCAGTATCTCTGTCTCTGGTTCCTGGCTGGACATGCATTTTGAGCATCTAACTCACATCTCAGCTGCCATGCTGAACTGTATCCCCCCCAAACCACAAGCCAAAATAAGCCACCTGTCCCTTCCCCACATCAGGTTTTTTCATTATAGCATTGAGAAAAGTAGCGCATACACCAACACTATGAGCCAGTAATCTCTTCCTGTGTGGTGGAAATTCACATGATACTCTACAGGAGAGGTATGTGGCAATGCCAGACTGTGGCAGCCAGATCTCATCAGTAGATGGATCAGTAAGTGCTATGTTTACAGAACAGAAGATAGTAGCCTTGAGAGTGAATTATCTACAACAGTAAACCTTGCTGTGAGTGAATCTTTCTTCTTGAGTACGCCTGTTAGTTTTTGTTTTTTTTTTTTTTTTCAACTTGATGCAAGCTAGAGTCATCTGGGAAGAGGGAACCTCAATAGAGAAAATTTTTCTATCATATTGGCCTATAGGCAAATCTGTGTGGGCTTTTTAATTTTTTTAGACTGATGACTGACCTGGGAAGGCTCTATCCACTGTGAGTGGGGCCACCCCTGGGCAGTTGGTCCTGGGTTAGATAAGAAAGCAGGCAGAGTAAGCTATAAGGTATTCCTCCATAGTCTCTGGTTTAGCTTCTGCCTCCAAGTATACTCTCAATGACAGACTGTAACATGGAGGTGTAAGCCAGATAAACCCTATCCTCCCAGGTTGCTTTAGTCAGGGAGTTTTATTGCAACAGAAAACACACTAATGCCTAATGCCCTGACCTTACCAGATATAATGATTCAGCAACAGAATGCCCACTTAAATTTGAATTTCGGGTAAACAACAAATACTTTTATGGCAGTATATTCTAGACACTCACCCGCACATTTATATCAGTGGACAGTGCCTGCAGAAGAGCCTGTAGGCTGCAGATTCTCATTTCTCTAGATAACAACGACAGATAAAAGTGTCTGCTTGTGCCGGGCGTGGTGGCGCACGCCTTTAATCCCAGCACTTGGGAGGCAGAGGCAGGTGGATCTCTGAGTTCCAGGACAGCCTGTCTACAAAGTGAGTTCCAGGACAGCCAGGGCTATAAAGAGAAACCCTGTCTCAAAAAATACCAAAAAAAAAAAAAAAAAAAAAGTGTCTGCTTGTGAAGTCAAGATGGCAGCACTAGGGAGGCTGGCGGCATGGGGGTATCCTGGGGGTCCTGGTTGATTACTTTGGGGTGTGGATACTGTCTGTGATTGTATTTGGATTAGGAAACTCAAGAAGCATTACAGTTCTTTCCTTGATATAATATATTAATGTAGTCTTTGACAATTTCATAATTATATACCATGTCTTTTGTTTGATTTGTTTTTAGTAACACACTGAGTGTGCTGCCCATATACCACGGCGCATAGTCAACCTATGGGCTTCTTTGTGCAGTCAACAATATGGCTTTATCATTAAGTTTTAGTGGACAAGCAAAAGCAATGACAACAGCCCGAATTGTCCTGAGTGTCCCTGGGATCTTCCTGACCAACACCCTAAGGGAAGGAATCCTGCCTCTGACACTGGGTGCTTCTCACAATTCTGAGAAATACGTGGACCTTTCTGCCGGTTCACAGATACATTGGAGTCTTCGCTATGGGATGCAGACTTCAAGTACATCCTGGGCGTTCCCTGGTAGAGGACAGCATGTAGTTGGTCTGTTGGCCCTGCCTTAGTCTCATCCTGGCCACTGTCAAAAAGCCAGCCTTCATGCTCAAGGCTCAGCTTTGGTGTCCCTTTCTCTTTTTATTTTTTTCTCTCATGTATTACATACATCCTGACCACAGTTGTTTTTCCCTCCTCCCCTCCCAAACCCCTCTTCTGTATCCCCTTCTTGAGGAAACCACCTCAAACTCAGCCAGGGACCCTACTGCTCTGTCCTTGGCTTGTGTTTCCTTCCTAGCTGTTATCATCACTGTAGAATGTGCATAGTTTGTACAAATGCTTAAAACCTGCCTCACTTACCTGGAAGCTGCCTCACTTACCTGGAAAGGCTGGGCCATGCTTGCTTTCTCCCTGCAAAACCATTGGTGTCCAGAATCTGGCAGCAATATGGCTGGTTCTTAGTAATATTTAGTTCTTTTAAAAAGAACTAGGTAAATAAACTTGCATATTGATTTTATTCTTTAAAGCAGAGGTTCTCCACCTGTTGGTTGCTACCCCTTTGGGGGTTGTATATCAGGTATCCATCCGGCATATCAAATATTTACATTATGATTCACAACAGTTGCAGTATTACAGTTATGAAGTAGCAATGAAATAATTTTATGGCTGGGGGTTACCACGACACGAGGAACTGTGTTAAAGGGATGCAGAATTGGGAAGGTGAGAAGCACTGCTTTAAGGTTTTTACTGGGGCTGGAGAGATAACTCCTTGTAGTTAAGACCTCTTCCTGAGGGCCAGGGTTTGATTCTCAGCCTCTAAGTGGTGGCTCACAGCCATCTGTAACTCCAGTTCCAAGGCATCTGATGCACTCTTTTGGCTTCCATGGGTACCAGGAATACATGTTAAACACCCCTACACATAAAATAAAAATAAATAAAAATTTAAAAACAGCTTTTATTAATATAGTCACAATATTCTTATGATCAGGGCCTCGTGCATGGGCAGACAAATGCTCACCACTGAGCTACATTCCCATCTAGCCAGGGCCTTGGCACTCTCGGTGAGTGGTTCCAGAATTTCATGTTTAAATATAATTTACAAATACAATTGCAGCTATTCACACTTCTACGCCTTGTGGCATAGCAGAGAGCTGGTGACCAGGTCCCCTTTTGAAGTGGAGGTCACAGTGAGGGTCAAGCACAGGTGCCTCGACTCTTCAGTGTGGGTGTCAACTCAGGGGATGGCTTCTGCTGTTGGTTGGCAGCTGAGACCCTCAGCCTCGTTTCTGTCTTGACCCCTGTAGGGATCTGCTGCAGGCGCTGACTGAGGAGGAGCTGCACACACTAGAGCGGAGCCTCTGTGTTTCTCAGGACGTGGAGCTCCCCATCCGGGCAGACGCCCAGGCACCCAGTGCCCTGGCACCCACCTTTCCTGCATCCCTTCCTCCCAAGGAGGCACTCTCAGCCGGTGCCAACAACCCAGAGGCAGAACTGGCCTGCTCAATGCAGTATGATGATCAGGAGTTGGAGGAGCTCAGCCGCATGGTCCACAGGGCCGGGGATGAGATGTCTTCTCTGCTTTCACCGCCCAGTGCCTGCCAGTCCCCGGCACATAGGCCAGGCTCAGAGGCTAGCCCTCGAGGGGAGGCCTCTCCAGCCAGAGCCCAGCTGAAATCAGGCAGTGATGATGATGAGGAAAGGGTGTTCTTCATGGATGATGTGGAGGTGACAGAGTCTCCTGCCAGGCCTGAATCTCCAGGGAACACATTTGAGTTGACGCAGGCTAGTGCCCAGCAGAGAGGACAGAGTGGAGAGGTGGGGGTTGGGGCACCTGCTCTGGTACAGGAGGAAGACTGGAGCAACAATAACGTTGAGGGGGACAAGATAAAGCTGGCCAGCCTCGTGGGCTCCTCTTCCTGCAGCTGCTTAGACTCACAGCTCTACCTGGATGGCTGGGAGGTGAGTGCAGAGGATGCCGGGACTGCAGAGATAATTGCACACCGGACTGGGGGGATGAAACTGTCAGCCACGGTCATCTTTAACCCCAAGTCTCCCACCTCCCTGGACTCAGCTGCTGCAGCCCAAGAAGCCCCAGGCCATGGGGAGCCCAGGGCAGTGGGGACAGGGGACAATTCACACAAACTCAGCACTACAGCCACCAACTGCCTCCTCCACTCCTGTGTGTGCTGTGGGAGCTGTGGGGACAGCAGGGACGATGCTGTAGAGCACCTGCGGGAGAAGTGTGGCCCAGGAAGTGTCATCAGTGCCTCTAACCCTTCTGTAAGCTTAGCCAAGGGTGGTGACAAAGAGCCTGAGAGACTAGATGAGGCCCAGCCTTCGGATGTCACCCTGCCTGCAGAAGATGCCTCCAACAGGCAGGAGCCCAAAGCCCTTGCTTCAAACAAGTGCCTGGCACACACCTCAGGACCTCAGGTGGACACAGCGAGCAGGTTGCAAGGAGAGGGTGAGATCAAAGGCCAGCCAGAGCCAGAGGCCAGAAAGCAGGACCCTGAGAAGTCCCCTGTGGTCAGCAGGGACAGTCCAAGAGGGGACGTGGCCCAGACAGAACCCCAGCACCTGTCGGGCTCCAGGTAAGGGCTGATTCTGTTCTAGGGACCAGACTTATCTCTTTTTGTTTTTTTGCATCCAGGACATGTCTTGTCTGATTTTCAAAGCATTGAGATACTTCTTCTTGGAGTTTCTTGGTCACCAAACAGACTCTGGAGCCAGGGCAGGTTTGCAGTTGACACCTGAGAGGATGAGGTATAGACTGCCCAGGTACCCATCCTGCACTAAGCTAAGCTACCTATCAGCAATCTCTCAGGGCTCAGTGATTCAGGTAATGCCGGCACAGCACACACACACCCCACTTTCATCTTGGTAGCTTATTCTACCCCCATGGCCAGTAGTAAGTGGGTGTAGGTGGGAGCTAAGCAGACAGTCCACTGATTTTTGCTCACCACCATACCTACTGGGCTCACACAAATGAGAAGAGATTCGCAGAAACCCTGGCTGTCTACAGAGCCAAGCTGAACTCTTGAGGCTACCCTTGGGCAATTCCTTGGGCAGTATTCGTATGCCTCCTGCACTTCCTTAACTCTGGGCTCTCCCTGTTCCCTGTGGCTCTTCCCGTGGAGATCTTTCTCTGCCATTGGTTGCCTGGTGATGTCAGCGTGGGATGGGACATTCCTTGTGAGAGCTGAGGCTTCTCTCTTACCTCTCACCTGAGTGTTCTGTCCATTGCAGATTTTGACAAGCCATCACTGGTGTTGACTGTATTGTGTATTTTGTCTGTAATGTTGGGGCAAGAGGGAGGGGCAGAGAAAAGACAACTGCCATCCTGAGTGGTTTTATACATTGTTGTGGTATCCTCAGAACCCTGCCTTGTGGAGACTTACCTGGGCAAGGCAGGCAGGGATGGAGGGCAGGAGTGGAAGGGTCTCTACCTGGAGGTCCTGGATACTAACACATGGGTGGGTACAGGTTGGGACAAGGTAAAGGACAAGATAGGGAGCAGGTGGAGAAGGAGGGTACTTTCAACCCAGGGGGCAGGAGTTTCTAGGTCCAGGGCAGATGCCCATTTCCTGTCCCTCACCCCTTCCTAGACAGCAAATGGTTACCACTTTTCCTGGAAGCATGCAAGGGAGAGCTGGTCAGGATCTGTGTCTGTCATAACTCTGAATGCTCTCCCACTCACTACGTAGCTCTCTGCTCTGCTGCTGGCTGTGATAGAAGAAGTTCTGAACCCACCTACTTTTCTAGACCCAGGCAACCTCTAGTCTGCTTTTGGCAAACACGATCTTCTTTCTGACTGTAGACATTGAAACTAAGCCATGCAGTGCAGGCTTCCATGCGCCTCATCTTTTCCTGAACGGTGTCTTCCGAGGTCATCCACACTACAGCTAGAGTAGGACTTCACTCCTTTCCTCGGCTGGGTCACCCCATTATGCGGCGTAGCCATGCTATGTCTCTCTCTCTTCACAGCTGATCCATCTGTAAGAGGGCTTTTTTTTGGCTGTCAAGAATCATGCAGCTATGAAATTCTATTTCCACTTTTGTTTGGACATGTGTTTTTTTTTTTCTTTTTTTTTTTTTTTTTTTTTTGGTTTTTCGAGACAGGGTTTCTCTGTATAGCCCTGGCTGTCCTGGAACTCACTTTGTAGACCAGGCTGGCCTTGAACTCAGAAATTCGCCTGCCTCTGCCTCCCAAGTGCTAGGATTAAAGGCATGCGCCACCACGCCCGCCTGGACATGTGTTTTTATTATTTTTCAGTCTCTAATAGTAGAACATGCAGGTCATATGTCAACTAACCATTTTCCACATAATCAAGGTTACCTACATCCTACAAGTGGTGTGTGTGTGTGTGTGTGTGTGTGTGTGTGTGCTCGCGCACACATCATGAGGGGTTCAACTCCTTTAAATTGTCAATGATTTTTAATCAACTTTCTATCCTTAGGGTGTAATCTATTAATATGCAGACAGTCAATGACTTGTTGGGTGAGTACCCATAATTTAAGCCCTTGGCAGGCTGGGGCAAGAAAATGGCAAATTTGAAATCATCTGGACCACAGAGTGAGAGTGTGTCTCAAAAACAAACCAAACAAAAACCAAAGTCACTTGAAAATGTTCCCCTTAACTTTGCATTCAGTTTGTAGAAACTACTGCGTACATTTAACTCCTGATATCAGGTAGACAGATGGCTCTGAGCTCCATATCCTCTTCACCTTGCCCCCCGACCTCTAGCCAAGACCTTACCAGAGCTTTTTGGAGATGTCCCCACTTTCCTTTACTGAAAAGTTGAGCCCAGACATGGTTGGGCCAGTGTGTACTCGCTCAGGCCTATATCCACACTCCCACTGTTTTAGATGGTGTTGCTGATGACAGCTGGTGCAGATGTCTCTCCTGCTTCCATAAAGCCTTTTCTTTGAGGCAGCCCCAGCTTCATAGCCATGTCAGATGGAATGAATTAACTTCCCAAAGACTGCTGATGGCTACCTTGACACCTCCTGCTCTGTTTTCTGGTGAGTGAATTATTTTTCTACAAGGCTGACTCAAGAACCCTGTAAATTTCTTGACAGGGGAGGTGTGGGATTTTCTTTTGTTTGTTTGTTTGTTTTTTGTTTGTTTGTTTTTGTTTGCTTTTTAAAAATCTGTCCTGTTTCTTATTTGTCCAGGTAACAGCAGAAGACATCTACTATCTGGAAACTTCTGCCCTGGAAAGGGCCCTTTACCCATGCCTCTGTATTTAAACCCAGTCCAGCTCAGTACACACTCAGCTATGAAAAGGCGAGACAACCTACCTGGTGGCCCAGAAGACTTCCCACCTTCCTGGAAGCCAGTTTAGAATATGCAAAGGGGCCAGGACCTCGGACAGAGGCATGTCAGCCCAGCACTGTGCTTTAGGGAGCTGGAAGAGGTCTGCCTACAACTGTCACTCCTGTCCCAACATTGACAGAACCATCGTAGGAGTACTGGCGACTGTTCTGTGTCATGGGCATATCCCTTGGGGGCCAAGCCAAGTGCCAGAACCTATCCAGGTGGATGTGGCAGGCCTTTCAGG
The DNA here is from genome assembly GCA_902729485.2 of Mus minutoides. Taxonomy (NCBI): domain Eukaryota; kingdom Metazoa; phylum Chordata; class Mammalia; order Rodentia; family Muridae; genus Mus; species Mus minutoides. The sequence continues at coordinate 1,952,443 of LR755129.1, forward strand.
CCCTGCAAAGTGTTTTCAAACAAGCAAGAGGCCAGTCACACACAGGCAGAACATTTGCTGAAATGTGGAATGAGACGTCAGGAGGTCTGGTTAGTGTAACAGCAGTGTGACAAAGCTTTCTTATGACACATGTAGTCTCATGCACAGGGTGTTATATTAGGATTCTCTGAAAGAGGAAGACAGGGTGTGTGTATGTATACGTATATGTATGTATGTATATCACATATATACATTATAAGTATGTGAATATAGATTCTATAAATATGTATATAACATATTAATGTGTATTATGTTGTTTTAAATAAATATATATATATATATACATACATATATAAATATATATAATAAATCCCTGTATTAGATTGGGATATATTTATATAGGACCTAGTCTGGATACTCCAAAGTCTCATGCTGGTAAGGCTGAGAACTGGTAGTTGTCCAGTCTGTAGGCTGGCTGTTTCTGCAGTCCTAATCTGGTGCTACGGTCCTGAAGGATTCCTGGGGAGTAGCTGATCTTCTGTCTGCGTTGGAATCCTGAAGAAGTTGTTTTTATTACCAGTGAAGGAGTTCCTCAGCAACAGGGTGATGAACTTGCTAGTAAGAGTGAGGATAAGCAGGCAAAAAAGCAAAGGTTTCCTTCTTCTGTGTCCTTTTCTGTGTGCTGCAGCCAGGTGCTGCCTAAATTTAGTGTGGGTCTTCCTGCTGAAATAATCAGATTATGAAAATTCCTCACAGGAGTAAAGAGCATCTTGGCTTTCAGTTACCTTCTATGAGAAACCCTGTCTTAAACAAAACCAAAAAAAAAAAAAAGATACCTTCTGTATGCAGTCAAATTGACAACCAAGATTATCCATCATAAGTGGGTTATGATTCAACTCTAGTTCTACATCTGGGAGACAGATGCTAATGTCTGCCTTACCCCAGTGTCCCTGGAAGGGATAGTGACTTTCACTCTTGCAAGCGGCAGAATCCATATCTCTGCTGTTCTGATTTGATCACGGGCTTCACCCATCTGGCAAGTGCCTCTGTACCTCCTGTGACATGTGGCAGGCCCTGTGCTCACAAGCTTCTGTCCCATGTGTGAGCTCCACCTCTGTGAAAATGGAAGAAAAGCAGGGAGCTGTGGCAAGAAGCTGGAGCCTTCCACATCCCTGGAGTGTGTGTTGCTAGTCAGGTAGAAGGACTCCATAAGGACCAGTGGTCATTCCTGCCAAGGGACTAACACATGCTGGCAGCAGAGGGACCTACGGCTGAGAGTACAGGCTCTGCTGAAGAAGCCCCTTCGTGCATGCTCTTCTGTCCTTGGCTGATTCCACCAGCTCCAGCATCAAGGGTGGTGGGACATTGTGAGTGGTCAGCATGGATGTCCTCACCCTGCTGAGTGAATGTTCTGGAACATTCTTTCTTTTTCTTTCCTGGAATGTTCTTTCCTTTCTGCTACCTTCTTTCCTCCACCCACTGACTACACCCTAGGGGCCTCTACCCTAGGGAGAGCACCAGAGATTAATGCTTTGGGGGAAAGTTGACATTTTTAGAAAGCTGGTTTTCTCCCACCCAGCCTTAGCTTCCTGACTCTCACTACTCTTTGGTGTCAACTCCATTGTCTGCTTGTCAGCGGACAAAACCCACTCAAGCCCGTCTCTCACCCTGGGTATGCAGGGACGTTTGCTGTAGAAACTACTCAAATCCCCCCTTTTTCCCCCTTCTGTGTGGTCCCTGATCATTGTAAAAACTTTAGAAACACTAAAAAGACTAAAAGAAGTAAATAAAAATTTCCCACATTTTATGAATAGTTTTGATTATTCTTCATAGTGAAAACTGACGCTGTGAATATTTCTCCACAAAGTTTCTGTTAAGCACAACTCTAGGGTTGGAGAGATGGCTCTGTGATTAAGAGCACTAGCTGCCCTTCCAGAGGACCTTGATGGAGTTCCCAGCACCCACACAACAACTCATAACTTTGTAAATTTAGATCCTGGGGCTCTAATAGAAATGGTATTGTATCACAGGACATAGTCTATTTATTCCATATTTTCAATTTATGTTTTAGGTTAGTCCTGGGTCAAAATCTTTCCAGAGAAGCACTGACCTACATATACACAACATACACATACACAACATACATGCTCCAAGGTGTGACCATCTTTACCAGCACAGGCACCCACTACACATCCTGCTGACCTGGGAGGCAGAGTCTGTGTTCTACATGTGTGTGTGTGTGTGTGTGTGTGTGTGTGTGTNCTTAGCCATTCTTACTGGTGTGAGGTGGAATCTCAGGGTTGTTTTGATTTGCATTTCCCTGATGATTAAGGATGTTGAACATTTTTTCAGGTGCTTCTCAGCCATTCGGTATTCCTCAGTTGAGAGTTCTTTGTTTAACTCTGTGCCCCACTTTTTAATGGGGATATTTGATTCTCTGATGTCCACCTTCTTGAGTTCTGTATAAGCCAATGGGGCACTTTACCAGTGTGGTCTTGTGGAGATCTCTGGCTGCCTTCTAGAGGCATTTCTATGGCTCCCCCTGGTGGTGGATGGCTGCAGTGGCCTTCTCTAACTGATTTCAGCTGCTGGGCCACATGCTAGAACCATCTCCCGTGTATCTGGATAGGACTTAAAATCCTCATTTAGAAAAATGTCCTGGCTCAAGGCCAAGTGGAAAAGCAGCTCCGTGGGCAGGAAGGCAATGGGCCTTCAGATGTCACTAGCTAGCACTGTTGGAATTTGAAGTCTCATTGTTAATGGTCTCACTTCCTCCATCCTTTCCCCAGTGTCTGCCCTGTTGTCTTCTGCCCAACATAGCCCCAGTGCATGCTGGTAGTGGTCCAGTCCCCACTTTAGAGGGCACAAATGAGATGGTTCCCTTAGGGAACCTCAGATCCTCACCTGGGTGTCAGTGGGTGTAGGGAAGGTGCCGTGTTGGGAGGAGGCTCCTGGAGAACATGGGTTGGCAGAGTCCAGGCCTGAACTGAGCCTTATGGTATATGTCCCATGTCCTGTGCTGTTCTGGAAAAGGGCTGCAGGCTAGTCCTGGCTCTTAGTTCTCAGCAAGACATATAGCAGGTGTTCTATCTGTGTGAAGCAAGACCATTTCCAGTGCAGTCTTCTTACTTCTTCCTGCCTGAGGGAGCACAGACTCACAAGTAAGTGAGCAAGGGAAAGAAGGCTAACATAGATCACATGCAGCCAAAGGTGCCCATCCGCTGCAGAAGAGGCTTCCCCTGTTTTTTTTTTTTTTTTAAGATTTATTTTATTTATTATATGTAAGTACACTGTAGCTGTCTTCAGAAACTCCAGAAGAGGGCGCCAGATCTCATTACGGATGGTTGTGAGCCACCATGTGGATGCTGGGATTTGAACTTATCACCTTCGGAAGAGCAGTCAGGTGCTCTTACCCGCTGAGTCATCTCACCAGCCCGAGGCTTCCCCTGTTTAAACTGCAGGGTGACCAGGGAAGGCCTCAGCCAAGCTCACCCACTTGCTGCCACAGTTTCTAGGAAGCATTTAGAAGCAGCAGAAGCTCAGGGTATGTCTGGCATGCATGACAAGAGTGGCGGTGTGTTTGGTGTATGTGCCTGAGTGTATTATATCTGTGCCTGCATGCACACACATATATGTGTGTGTTACATATGTAAACACACTTTTTGTTTATCTGCATCTCCATACATTTTTAGTGCACACATCTATTGCATCTTTAGTTAAAAAGTAGTGATGTGGTGGTTAGAGTCCCATACCATAATAATTCTGAGAGCTGGGGTGAGTGCTACCCTGGTCTTGACTGTCTCTGAGCCTAGGTGTCTCCTGAAGGTGTGAGCAGTGTTGTAGGCTGATAGCCTAGATGAAACTGGGCAGGGCAGATGGCCTCAGGACCTGGTGAGTAGACCAGAACCACAAGAGTAGTTGTGGCATCTGTGCAGGGATAGCTATGGCCACTTAGAGGCAATCTCCATATTGGGCTCTATTGCACTCAGTCCAGTAGAGGATGGATGGCAGACTCAGGCTCACATACCTTTGGCACAATGGGTTACAAGTATGAGTAGGATTTCCTCACCTGCTGACCCTACACATGTGTCCCTCAGGTCAGAGCCTGCTGGCCTTCAGAGGGCACAGGTGGCACTGATGGGATGCAGGCTGGGCCTCCTTATAGAGGCCATGCTATCACTGTCATAATCAAGGTTGGGCTCTGTGAGGATGGAGCTCCTCAGGCCCACTTGATGTCTGTGTCTCTCCTCTCCCAGGATAGCCAGGGGCTGAGTGTAGTGATCAGAGCCTCGTGTATGGCTGTGGAATCTGGCTTACTGTGTGTCTTCTGGACTTTCACAGTCAGATGTGGAGATACTTCTAGCACAGGCCTTGGGAAGTCTAGGATCAGTCGTCTTGCTATGAGAGCGATGTCCGCAGAGCATGAGTAGACCCTCGGTTACTCCTTGCTGGGGCAGCTTCATTCTGTTGTCCCATCTAGATTTTCAGAGGGCTCCCACTTTAACAATGGCAGATTGAGGCAGCCTGTGACCTCAATGGCTTTCCTGGTGGCCTCAACTCTCTCTTCCTCATTATTCTGATGATCTATGATGTCTCAGCCCCATGTTACAGGTTTAAAGTCTCACAGCAGGAGGAGTGAGCACCAAAGGCTCATTCTCCACAGTGTGTGCTTAGCGTTCCTCTCTTAAGGTCAGACAGCGTCACTTCTCCACTCTGTGGATTAAATAAACGGAGGCCCTGGCAAAGATGTTGATGTCTGGCAACCTTCAGCTCAGACTGTCTAATTTCCTGAGAGTTCTTTACCTCACTGGGGGTCCCACCATGGCATTGACAACTTGGGTGTGAGTGCAGGTCACAGGCTAATTGGCTCCGTGTCTTCAGACAGGGATATCTGAGGCAGGGCACTCCGTACTTAGCCTCAGCTGAACCTGAATGTGTGGTCTTGGTCAGCAGTAACTGAAAATGTAAAGAATGTTCCTATCTAAATAAATGGCCCGCCCATCTCAAAGGCCAGAGACGTCAGGCTGCCCAGAGGGAACAGAGCCTAGTTCATTTTGCACTTGGCGGACCTGGTGCCTGCCTTGTCACATTCAGGACTATTTGCTGTCCCACAGTGCCTCTTCTACCTCTCGGCTATCCTTTGACAACTGTAGAATGTGGATGAGAATTCTGACCCTTTCCCTGCCTCAGAGAGAGCCTCTGAGTGGCAAGGAGGGGAGGAGCGGGAGGCATGGGGACTTCAGAGGGTTGGAGACGGTGTCCCTGCAGCCTCAGCCATGCTCTCAGGGTTGTAGTCCCTAGCCTGGAATGCTGGGGTGGAAGTGAGGGTCCACCTTCCTTCCAAGTCACCCTGAGAGGCTTGGCAGAGGTAATGGGGGTAGGGGCAGCTAGCATCTGTAGTGACAGTTACCATGTTACCAGAAGCTCCTCCTCCTCCCATCCCTTGTGTGTGTGTGTGTGTGTGTGTGTGTGTGTGTGTGTGTGTGTGTTTCTCTTAAAGAGACCTCAGCTGTCTTCCTTCGTTCCCTGCAGTTGGTCTCCAGGTGCTGTGGCATTCAAAGCCTGCACAGAGAAGTATGAATCGAGACCACCTCTTTGCTGTTCAATTTGTGGAATGAATGCAACAGTAAACACTCTTTGCAGAGCACTTTCCTAGATGTATAAACATTGATTACAAACTCCGACTCCGCTAAACGACTTAAGCTATAATTATATGTTAGGTATGACTGTTTCCTTTGACGGCACCGAACACTTTAAGCGTGCTGTGTCTGTGTGGACATCTCTTTACTGCATGAATAACCCCTCCCTGCAAATGGCTCTGTGTATTAGTGGCCTGAGGCAGCTGCACTGCTGTTTCTCAGACTGGATCTTTTACCTAGCCATCAGGATATTTGACTGCCATTCTGTAGGCTCAGTGATCTCATCTGCAGTAACTTACCGGGACTGTCGAGCAGCTGTGAGGTGGTCTTAGGAGGGGATCAGAGATTCCATATCCGTATTAGTGTTAGAGGAGACCTAAAGCCAGACTTCTACTCTCAAGTTTTAGAGGCTAGAGGTCTGAAGTCACAGTGTACTCCAGCTAAAGGTTCTGAGCCTTCCTGCCTCAAGTTCCTAGGGCTCCTGGCATTTCCTTGACTTGTGGGAAATCTCTCCCTCATAAGGACATTTACTGATCATTCAGGCTGGTCTCATCTTGAGATCCTGACAATGACAAATCTATAAAGTACCTTCTCTCCAAAACCCTCTGGGGTGTGATGTGGATATGTCACACTTGGGGGCATGTGGCATACACCATGACATCTGGATCTTGGGCTTCTGACTACTCTGCTCTCCCACTCCTTCCCAGAGGAACCGCCGTTGGATGTGTTTTCATGGTGCCATGACAATGACATCGGGAAGAGTGCCTGGACAGAGGAAGGGGGCTGCGGCAAGCCCCACAGCCTGTTCTGCTATCCTAATCCATATAGTGTCTGGTCACTGCAAAGTGACTGTCCCCACAGAGAGGAGAACCTGCTTGTGTACGGACTCTCTTGTCTGTTCCTCAGACATGGAGGCTACTGTGTTGGGGATCTTTTGGTGTAGATCCAGAACAGGAAGAAAGGCTGTTACAGGCTTTACATTCTCATTGTGTTAATACACAATGGGTCCACAGTAGTGGACAGGGGTGGAGCAGGAAGAGATTTGTGTAGTAGGGTCTATTTATGACCTGGTTGGGGATGGCTTCTCCCATAGGACACTGGAACATGATACTCCTTCAACAGGTAAAGGCACTCTCTACTAAGCCTGAGGACCTGAGTTTTTAGTGGAGAAGCTCCTAAAGGGCTCCAGGGGAAGAGCATGGAGGCTCAGGGACACTGAAAAGTCCTATGGCCACATCATGCCTGGCTTTTCTGATAGCACAGAGCAAGGCTGAGAGGAGTGAGCAAGGGGAGGGAGGGAGTTAAAGAATGGGAGGTGAGCTGGTGAGATGGCTCAGCAGGTAAGAGCACCCGACTGCTCTTCCGAAGGTGATAAGTTCAAATCCCAGCAACCACATGGTGGCTCACAACCATCCTTAATGAGATCTGGCGCCCTCTTCTGGAATGCCTGAAGACAGCTACAGTGTACTTACATATAAGAATGGGAGGTGAGTGAGTTGAATAGAGACCTCCTTTTGTATGCAGAGCTTCTCTGTCCTGGATCTGTGGGGTTCTTGGTAGGAGCTCTGCAGTGTTTGGGTGCAGCCTGTGCCTGGTACAGTTCATACTGGGTTCATTTAAGTCATGGACATTCCTTCATGAAAAAGTGTCTTGGGGCTTCCTTAACAATGAGCATTAGATGCCGCAGAGAGAAGCTGCCATCTTGCAGTCTTGACGACGACAGGAAGTCAAGATCAGGCAGTCTCAGCGCTGGTTCCATCAGGGGTTGTGAGGGAAACCCTGTTTCAGGCTACCCTTCTACTCCTGGTGGTGGCCAGGCATCCCTGGAATTTTTTGGCTTGTGGAAACATCACGCACAACATGTGCCTTCATCACCACATGCTGCTGTTCCTTCATGCATGTCTGTGTTGATTTACTGTTTATGGAGACACCAGTACTGTTGGATCAGGGCCTAGCCTGCTCTAGAGTGACCTCATCTGAGTTCATAATACCTACTAGGATGCTCTTTTCATATCCTATATATGAATGGATACCATTCATCCTAGGACAGCATGTATAACTCTCTGCTAGAACCAAGCAGCACTGTAAGGAGCCTGATGGGCATAGCATGCTGACCACCTGCTGCCGTTCACAGCTGACCTGCAAAGTGGGTGTGACCTAGGTAGATGTTTTTAGAGCTTGTTATTAGAAAGGTGTCCTGCCCTACCTGTCTTATTGCTGTGATGAAACACCATTACAGCAGCTTGGAGTGGGGGTAGGTTTATTTCCATAGAACGGTTCATCATCAGAAGGTGTGAGAGCAGGAACTCAGGCAAGCAGGAACCTGGAGGTAGGAGCTGATGCAGAGGCCATAGAGTTGCTTTCTGGCTTGCTCCCTCTGGCTTGCTCAGCCTGCTTTCTTATAGAACCCAGGACCACCAGCCCAGGATTAGCCCTACCCACAAAGGGCCAGGCCTTCCCACATTCATCACTAATTAAGAAAATGCCCTATAAGCTAGCCTATAGCACAGTCATAAGGAAGTGATGGCCTTAAGTGAGGTGTCAAGTTGACAAAACTATCCAGCGTATTGCCTGACCTCTTGACTCCTGAAGAAGGCAGAGCTAGACCATGCTGTGGCCATTTCAGCTCTCTGGAGCTTTACTCTTGGCGACTGAGATGACCAGGGTGGTGGGACTGACCAGGTCCAGGGCCTGAGTGTGAGAAGGAAGACCCTCCTGGCTAACTTCTGGGCAGGCCAAGTCGCCTGCTAGTTTTATCTCAGGCTCAGGCGTCAGATCTTCAGCAGTGTGTTTCTCAGGTAGATGGCCGGGCGCCCACTGTGCCCTGGCCCATTTCACCACCTCTCTCCTCTTTCAGCCACCACCATCTGCAGAACCAAGGGTGCCATCCGCTGCCGGCTGCCTCTTCATTCTCTTCTAGGAACTGAATTTCTATGTATTTGTTTATTTATTGAGACTGTGTCTTACTCTGCCTAGCCTCAAATGTACCTTTCTCCTAAGCTGGGATTATGGAAATGTACCACAACAAATGCTTCATTTATTCCTCTGACCAAAAAAGAGGTGCTTGGTCACTCCTAATATCTCTTCTGTGTTTCAAGGATACACTAGGGTTGTTTGTTTGTTTGTTTGGTTTGGTTTTGGTTTTGGTTTTCTGAGATGGGGTTTCTCTGTGTAGCCTTGGCTGTTCTGTCACTTGCTTTTTAGACCAAGTTGACTTGCATTTACAGAGATCCACCTGCCCGTGCCTCCCGAGTGCCGGTATTAAAGGTGTGCACCACCACTGCCTGGCAGCACTCTAGCTTTTAAAAACACTTATAGTTATTTATTACTTTGTGGTTTGGAGGCAAGGGCTTGGATGCATACCACAGTACATCTGTGGAAGCCAACGGACAATTTGCAGAATTCCCTTCTTCCCTCCTCTATGTGGGGCCCAGGGGTGAAACTCGGGTCCTCAGGCTTAGCAGTGAATGCCCTTACCTGCTGAGCCACCTTTAAAGGCATTTTACTTAATAGTATTGCCTGTTCTGCCCTCTCTGCCTGTTGTCCTCAATGCCTTCATCTCTCTGCCTATTCTCCTCTCCTCTCTGCCTGTTGTCCTCAATGCCTTCATCTCTCTGCCTATTCTCCTCTCCTCTCTGCCTGTTGTCCTCAATGCCTTCATCTCTCTGCCTATTCTCCTCTCCTCTCTGCCTGTTGTCCTCAATGCCTTCATCTCTCTTCCTTGTCCTCCTTGTTTGTCTTGTTTTACTTCCACTTAATGCAATTTTGATAAATACATTACATCAGCCCCTTGTGGTTTGAGTTGCACTGTGATACCTCGCTTGTATCCTCAGTCAGCCACCATTACCTTCCTCTCCAGCAAGTTGTCCTCGTCTAAGCTGCATGCTGTCTCCATGTACCTGCCTCAGGCCTTGGCACACTATCTTCTGTGTCTTTGGACTCGACAACTTTAGAGCCCTCACATAATGAAGTCTTGTAAGATTTGTCTTTTGTATCTGCTTTCTTTCACGTATCAGGTTTCAAGGCTCCTCATCAGTGGAGTGTGGCTCAGAGCCTTTTCGTTTTGAAGACTGGACAATATTTCACTGCCTTGTTTTAATACTCATCCCCCTTCATGGGCTTTCAGAGTTGTTTCTAACTCTGGGTGTGTGAAAAATGATGCTTAGAACATCTCTGTCCACACATATGCCTGAGTCTCTATTTCCAGTTCTTTTGCATGAGCTGGGCAGAGTGAGTGGTATGTGGCTCTAATCCTATCACTGTAGGAAACCAAAGCAGGAGGATCATGAGGTTAACCTGGGTTCCTTAGTAAGACTTTGTCTGAAACAATAAAATTAAGCAAGTATGGTGGCCATGATTGTACTCCCAGCACTTGGAAGGTAGAGGCAGAAGGATCAAGAGTTCAAGGCCTCCCTCAGTACAATACCTAGTTTGAGACCAGTGTAGTCTACATGAGGCCCTGTCTAAAAAAAAAAAAAGCATTTGATCCAGGTGTGGTTGTGCCTTTAATCTCAGCATTCAGAAAGCAGGGCAGGTGTAGCTTTGTGAGTTCCAGCCCAGCTTGGTCTCAGCTGGTGAGGCTATCAACTGCAGCTAGGGAATTTTGAAAAGAAGTCTCTTCCTCTTCCTCACTAATCAGCCCAGAGTCAACGAGGAAGTCAGGGGCTTTACCTGCAGAGTAAAGGGCTCTGCATTTATTAGAACCCATTGGCCTCTAGAAAATGGAGACATCCAGAGGTGGGGCCTGGAGGATCCATCCTAAGGATCCCAGCAGGATCCCAGCTTCTGTGATTCAGCATGTCCAGCCCTGACTCCAGCTTCCCAGCTTTTTCTGTGTATCAGTAAACATGTGCTGTGTTAGAGCATGTCAACAGAAGGCGCATCTGTGAGTGTCCCATCCAGTATCAAAGGAACCCATGGGCTGAAGTACTGCTTCCAGGACCAGCCCCTCCATCCTGCATAGTCTTCCATTGTTGAGTGCTGCTGGTATCTCACCTTTCCCAATGCTTCTGCACCCAGGGTTGTAGCCATGAACACAGCCTTGTGTTTCCCTCCTGCTCATATAGTATATATATATATAACTTAAGTCATGCCTATAGTGGGCTGTGCTGGGCCGGTCCAGCCCTGCCTTGGTAGCCCTGGCCGTGGGTGGTCAGTTTGCAGAGAACTTTGCATCCCACCATGGAGGTTTGAACTCCTTCCCAGTTTTCTTCTGGAAAATGGAATGCTGCCACAAAGATCAGTCGTGTCAGCAGACATAGAGACAGGGGGTTCAGGAGGGTGTTGAAAATGGTTCATTGAGCAATAGAATTGGGAGTTTATGTAGTTTTATTTATTTATTTATTTATTTATTTTTGGTTTTTCAAGACAGGGTTTTTCTTTATAGCCCTGGCTGTCCTGGAACTCACTTTGTAGACCAGGCTGGCCTTGAACTCAGAAATCCACTTGCCTCTGCCTCCCAAGTGCTGGGATTAAAGGCGTGTGCCACCACGTCCAGCGTTGTAGTTTTATTTTTAATGGCACCAAAATACTTTTCCAGGGTGTTTGCAGTAGTTTACACTCCAACAAGACCAAGTACCATTTTTCACTCCTGTTGGGCAGGCTTTCCTCTAAAGTACACTCACTAGGCAAGTACACACAAACATTTGGCATAGAAAACAGACCAACAAATAAATCAGTTTCCACCACAAGGAACAGAGAGAGACAGTAGAGGTCACGAGTTGCTCTCAATCAACTGCCTGTGGAGAATCTGGGCAAGACAGAAAAAGCTCTCCCAGTGGTGACAGTCCTGAACCCTTGAGTGCCAGAAACATGGGGACTTGAGTGGCAGACCCAGAGGCTAACAGCTTATAAGCAGGGATCATTGTTCAGGGGCATAGATGCTACAGGCTTGTGGCCCTAAACACTCCATTGGAGGCTTATTGCAGTGGGTATAACATCAGAAGCCCCACCCCTTGGCGGCAGTGTGAAGAGGTGGCCAGCTGGTAGCAGAACTCCTGCATGCTTGGGAGCTGGTGTGCTCAGCACCACAGGGAGTAATATTACAGCCTCAGGCGACAGACTCTTGGCACTTAGGCTTGGCAGCTCTCTGAAACTTCCAGCAACCAAGGCCTGTAAATTCTCTTCTCTAGTTCTTACCAACCTTCTGCTTTTCATATGTTTATTTAATGCATGTAAGTGTCTTGCCTACATGTCTATTTGGACACTGTATGCATGCCCGGTGCCCATGGAGGCCACAAAAAGGGGAGTCATACCTCTTGGAACTGGAGTTACAGACAGTTGTGGGTTCTGGGAAGGGAACTCCAGTCCTCTGGAAGAGCAGCCATTGCTCCTAACTAGTGTCTTCTGTCTCTTCCTTTGGCCTCAGCTCATGGCCTTTCCTCTCCTGCCTCTTCTCTGCTTTTCCTGTCACTTGTTATCTCAGCTGCTTCAGCGCTGTGGCCAGTCTGCTGGAGGCTTAGCAGCTTTTGCTCCACTTAGTGTTTAGCGCCCTGACTTTTCAGAGATTTGACTATGAATCCCCTGTGCACTGTCAGAATGAATTTCTAAAGAACAAATCTAATAAAACTAGCCACTGGGGATTGTGGGGCACAGGGGGAGGGACAGGTATTAGGAGGGGGAGAATATTTGCATATCCTGTTGCTGCTATAGCAAAGTACCACAGCAAGTGGCCTCAGTTGTCAAAAATTTATCCTCTTATAATCTTGAGGCCAGAAATCTAAAATCTGGCAGGACCATTCTCCCTCCAGAAGCAGCAGCAGAGAGAGAGAGAGAGAGAGAGAGTCTGTTCTCCCTCTTCCAAGGGATCTCCAGGGAACCCTGGGCTTTTGGCTGCATCGCTCCAATCCCAGACTCTGGATATGTGGTCTCCTCTTCATCTCGAGTTCCCGTGCCTTCACTTTTGTGTCTTACAGGGACACTTGTATTTGGATTTAGGACCTTCTGAATAATCCAGGATAATCTCAGTACCAGACCCTTCACTTGATTACATCGCAAAAGATCTGCTTTCCAATAATGTTCCCCTCACAGACTCAGGGGGTCAGGTGTGCACACATTTCTGAGTCCATGTTCTGCTCCCACAGATGGTGTGAGAGGTGAAAGGTCTTCATAGCAGTTGGGGGATTATGCTAAATGAGGATGCAAGGTGGAGATGTTCAAGCTATCAGAAATGCCGCATCAGCCCCCCTGGAAGGGTGAAGTAGCAATCAAAGGCTAGAGCAAGGCAGGACCGGATAAGGGTCTGTCAAGACCATTGGGTTTTTTGTTTGTTTGTTTGTTTGTTTTTGGCTTTTTTGAGACAGGGTTTCTCTGTATAGCCCTGGCTGTCCTAGAACTCACTTTGTAGACCAGGCTGGCCTCGAACTCAGAAATCCGCCTGCCTCTGCCTCCCGAGTGCTGGGATTAAAGGCATGCGCCACCACGCCTGGCTAAGACCATTGGTTTTTAAAATGGACACACTGGGGCATTTATGTGATGGGAAACAGCATATCCAGGCAACTCAACTCCTTGGAGGAGAACTTGCGGACAGACTTGCCCTGACCCACTGCCCTCAAGCCTCAGAGGCCCTCTGCTACTTGGTTTTTGTCAACTTGACCCAAACCTAGCCTAGATGTTTGGGAAGAGGAAATCTTAATTGAGAAAACACATCTGTAAACCTGGCCTATAGGCAAGTATGTGGGGGCATTTTATTAACTAGTAATTGATGCAGAAGGGCCAAGAACACTGAGTGTTGCCAGTCCTGGACAGGTGGGCCTGGATTGCATAAGAAAGGAGGCTGAGCAGGCTACAGAAAGCAAGCAGTGTTTCTCCATGGCCTCGAATTCAGACCTTAGCTCTAGGTTCCTGCCTTGTGTTCCTGTCCTGACTTCCCTCTGTGATGGAGAGACTTTACAGTTGTAATCTGATATAAACCCTTTCTTCCCACAGTTGCTTTTAGTCGTGATGTCTATCACAGCCATGGAAAGCATAAGTGAGACAGGTCCCTAGTGGTTACCCCTACTCACCCACACTGTCTCTCCTCTCTGCATCAGCTCCATGCTTGGTTCCTGCTCCTTAGACAACACCAGGTTGGACGTGGGCACAGCAGCCATGCCTGTCACCCCTATGGCCACCAGAGAGAAGATCCGGTCCAGGTTCCATGGCAGCCATGACCTGATCCACCGCCTGTTTGTCTGCATTTCAGGTGCGTGAGCTAGACCTAGGACATGGAGGACAAGCAGTGTGTGCCTCAGGAGAGAAAGAACACTGAGGCTGTCCCAGCTTTCTCTGGCTAAAGTGGAGCAAGTATGGTCTGAAGAGCAAGTCTAGGGTGCGGTTAGGGGTAACTGGGAGTGGTGGGCTGGAGTGATGGGCAGGTGAGCAAAACAGCCAGGCCCCTCAGAGTGGGGTTTACACTGGGCTATGCAGAGTCTGCTTTGTGACCTTGAAGTCAAAATTTACTCAGGCCAGTGTAGTATGGGGTACTAGGAGAATGTGGACATATCTGGATTTCCTTGTTTCTATGATGTCAACTGGCACTGTGTTATGGGGGCCTCTGTGAGTATCTCTTGGCAACCACCACAGTTAGGTTGTGGCTGTGAGCCCTGGATAAGTTATATATCAGGGAGCAACAATGGTAGAGTTAGGTAGAAAGCTTTCAATCTTTCCTATCTCTTGATCCCCAAGTTTATACTTATATCAAGGGCGTCCCCTCCCCGGGGGTTGGCACTTGCTGATCCTACACAGCGCGTGACAGTGTGGTCTCTCAGTGTGGTTAGCTCACCCCAGTCTCCTGCCACTTCTCTATCAGGTGTAGCTGACCAGCTACAGACGAACTATGCTAGCGACCTGAGAAGTATTCTCAAGACACTGTTTGAGGTCATGGCCACCAAGCCAGAAACAGACGACAAAGAGAAGCTAAAGAAGGGTGAGTAGACTTGCAGGACAGGCTCTGGGGCTCGTGCCAGCCACCATGTGTAGAAAACCACACCAAGGCAACCACACACCCCAGTTTGGTTTGCCGAACCAAACGTGCTAGATTGTTGACTTGGGGAGACGAGAATAGCCTGGGACAGCAGCTCTCCGTGCCACTTTGCAGGTGGGTCCCTGGCTCTGGTTCCTGCATAGGCCATCCAACATTTTACTTCAGACAGAGGTTGGGAACTTGCTTTCCATCTTAGGCTAGAACAGATGACTAGATGAGTTAGTTACAATTACCTGTCATAATATTCAGAGCCCAGCCCAGTGCAAGTGAAAAAGAGGGGAATGGCCCCATCTCTCTAGGAGAGGGTAGCTACACTCATTCTCAGCTGCCTCATATTCATATACATTCAGCTCATTGAAGGCACACGTTTGCTCTCATATTTACACATACATGTGCATGCTTTCATGTACATGCATACCTTATACACAAAAAGGAAAATAGATATTTGGCAAGGAAGGGAGTTTACCCTATGTCCCTATAGGGTCCCTGGTAGGAAATCACCCCTAGACACCATCTCTATCTATCCCCTGGTGCTAGTCTGAGGTACTTGTTTGGGGGAGAGCTATATCTTCACACAAGAGCTTCTGCCTGGATCTGGGTGTATGGAATAGCCCAGCTAGTCCTGGAAGTCTGGCCTAACAGGGAATAGTTGGTGAGAAGGAACTTCTGTGTTATCCAGCTCTGCCACCTGACCAGACTCTGACTGGCAATCCAGGCAGGGCTGCCTCTGAGTCAAGTTGGAGATGAGGGCAGGCACCTTGGACATCCTCTGGTCAGGGCTCTAAGATGCCAGCCAGGGCTTTAAACTCCTGCCTTGGGAACCATAGGCTAGGAAATCTTACCAGTCTGTGCAGGGGCCTCAGGGCTAGATGGTCATGCAGAACTACCAAGTGCCCCCAGGGTCCATCACACTATACAAAGAATAAAGTCTTTGATAGGGAGAACCTTGCCAGCATTGACATCCTACCTACTGAGGTGACTTGTTCTGTGTACTGAGAGGTGGTTGGGGGCGCTTGTAGGGATCTGGAAAATCGGGGTCACCCAAGTGCTCGCTAAGGACAATCAGTTGCATCTACTGCATTGCCTGCCACACCCCAGCGGTTCCCCTCTCTCTTTCAGTAACTCAGACCCTACGGAGCGCAGCCTTAGAAGACTGTGCATTGTGCCAGGAGACTGTGTCATCCTCAGAACTGGCAGCCAAGACCCGAGATGGGGACTTTGAAGGTATGTGCAAAGCTCTGGTGTGAAGCTGGCATGCTGTCTGCTGAGCAGAAGGAGCCACTCTGTGCACTTCATCTGCACATCCAGGCCATCTGGAGGCACAGCTTCCCACGGGCAATGGCCGCCCACTCTACCTCCTCCTTAGTACTAGGTATACACAGCCGCTTTACTGTTGTCAAGGCTCGAGCCTGGCGATTAGCAGCTCAGCCTGAGGTCCAAGCTCTAGGAAGGGGAGCAGGGACTGGCTGTGGTTACAAGTGACTGATCTGGCCAATATCCAATACCCTAGTATGTCACCTGCACTGAAGGAGTCTCACACAGCAGCCTTAGGACACTCTGGGACATTAATAGGGGTTTTGAGGGATACAGAAGCCTTCCTTGTGAGGAGGGGGCTTCAGAGAGATCACACAGAGACTGCGCAGAGTGGGCTAGAAGCTAGGCCCCTTGGATATCCAGGGAAGGGAATCCTGGCCTGTTTAGGAATACTGCAGTGCATCCATGGGAGAGGGCCCAAGGATGGTGCAAAAGTGTGCTAGTAAAGTATTGAAAGTGTGCTAGTAAAGATCATGGAGTCTGGATTAGTGTCTCACTAGATGGCTAGACAGAGTGACCAGAGATGGCAAGGTCTTAGGGCATAATTGTTGATTCTGCCGTACATCCCGAGTCCAGAGGACCTGGTCTCAGGTCTGCAACTGGGTGTGACTCTGTCCACCGACCTTGTCACTAGACACTGGCTGTGACTGACAAGCCTAGATGGAGACCAGAGGAGTAGGATGAGAGGTGCCTATCCACCAACCGGGCCTCAACCCCTCCCTACCCCCAGCCCAGACCATCCTCCATGTCTGCTCTTGTTGTGACAGACCCTCCTGAGTGGGTGCCAGATGAGGCCTGTGGCTTCTGCACCTCCTGTAAAGCTCCCTTCACTGTCATCCGCAGAAAGCACCACTGTCGCAGCTGTGGTAAGGTAGGTGGGGCCCTGCTGGCCCTCTGTATCTCTGGAGTTATATGGGGACTGTCCCCAAGTACAGAAACAGGGTTTAGAAGTTAGAGCTGATGTCCTGGGAACTCAGTCATGTTTTTGTGGTCCTTGGGTTAGAGCCTGGGTCTAGGTTCTGAGCTCTACTCTGACTCCGTGTCTTAGGCTATTCCTAGGTAGTGCCCAGGTACAATCCTGGCCTCTCCAAGGTGAGACCAGGAAAGGGCAGGGGTTTGAGAAGGAGTCTGCATTAGCTATGGTGAAGGGCCTAGTTACTTTCAAGAAGCCTAATCTAGTTACTTTCAAGAAGCCCCACCCAGAGTTTCCTGAAAACTCCAGTTCCATAGACTGCAAGGTCTGGGCCAGGCAGACTCCTGCCTGTGATTTTCCTGCTTGTTTTGGGTGGGAGAGCTGTGTGAAGGGCTGAAAGAGGCCCTGTCTGCTCACTGCCCTCTATCTCTCCTTGGCTTCCAGATCTTCTGTTCCCGCTGCTCATCCCACTCGGCGCCACTTCCGCGCTACGGACAGGTGAAACCCGTCCGTGTGTGCACACACTGCTACATGTTCCACGTCACACCCTTCTACAGTGACAAGACGGGCATGTGATGCTGTGCCTGGCATGTCCCAGCTGAGCAGGCTGTCTAGAGTCCTATCCAGG
Source organism: Mus minutoides (assembly GCA_902729485.2). Taxonomy (NCBI): domain Eukaryota; kingdom Metazoa; phylum Chordata; class Mammalia; order Rodentia; family Muridae; genus Mus; species Mus minutoides. The sequence goes on from LR755129.1 coordinate 1,969,878, forward strand.
GTCTCCGGGAAGGAGGTGCTGTGCCTGCTGTGTGCCCTGTCCAGGCTGTGTTGCAGGAGGGCCTCATTGCATCTCATCATGCCACAGCTGCTGCAGGCCTGTCCAGGTTCCAGAAGGTCCAGACAGGTTTCTGTCTACTACTCTCCTTGGCCTCTCCACTGTGGAGACACTAGTTCTGGCATGGGCCAATGAGAGGTCAGCTTTATTGAGAAGAGGGACCCAGGGATGCCCAGTTGCTGCTTCCAGGTCTAGTTACCTGGTTAGGCAAGGTTGAACTTTCTTCTCTTGCCCATTTATGGCACTTTGCTCCAGCTGTGCATAGCAAGGCAGGAGAGGGCCAATTCTGTGTGTTCTCTTCTGTAGCCAAGAATCTGGAAGCAGAAGCCAGGGGGCATTGGGCCTCAACATCATAGCAGGACTCTCTGCCTGTTCACCACACTCCTCATCCCCTAGGGCTCACACCCGCCTCAGACCCTCCTCAACAACACACATCTCATTTACTTTTGAAGAGGGAATGTAGGAAGCAGACACAGTGGTCTCCAGGGGAAGTAAGCATGCTCTTGGCATCTAACCATTGCCACTTGCTGGCGGAGCAGGGGCTGACCACCCACTGCTACCGTAGGCTGAGCTCTCAGGTGTTTGGACTGGACTCATCAGGCAGCTTAGCTAACATCCCCTTCTTCCACTGCACCCGCTGGGACTCTAACCCACTTCCTCAGACCTCAGTGCAGCCTGGACAGGCTGAGACGCACAGACACCTCCTCAGGCTTCAATCTCAGGCTTCACGTTGCAATGATGATTACAGTTTTATTTTTAGAGAGATGACACACCTACTGCTTCTTTTATAGGATGAAATCCAATCGCTGCTCAGCAGTGGAATACACATGCACAAAAAATGGCTTCTGTGTGGGGGTGGGGGGGGGAAAGTATATAACAGAGGGAATATTATGTATTGAGATTATTTTTATTTTCTAAATGCTGTAATTCAAAACCATTTCCATAAATCTATTTAAGGATTGCACACGCTCTGGCGTCTTCTATGAACACTGAGTCCTTGACTTTGTTGTGTAGGTAATGGTGTTGGTGCTGGAAGACTGGGGCGTCTGTGCCTTAGGGACCGTTGAACAGCAGAACTTGTCCTCCTGTCAACACTCAGGAGGGGTCAGCTATTCTCAGCCCCTGTAGTCTAGCCTCCATCTTGGAATGATGTTTGGCTCCCTAGCTGCTGTTACGTACCTGACTCCTAGCTGTTGACTGTCCTGCAGCTAAGATGTCTGGCCTGTGCTAGGGGGAGGGGCTCGGCAGGTGCCTCTAGCCACTCCACACTGGTGACAATGGGTAGAGAAGAGAGACTGTGACAGACAGCAATGACTATTATACCTTTTTTTTTTTTGGTTGAGGTTATAAAGTGGGGTTCCCTCTGAGTGGAACAAGCCCAGGGAGTATTAGAAAGAAGTGTCCAGCTAGGTTGGTGACTCTTACTTCCTAAGGTTGGACTCCATCATTCTGCCAACCTGGGCAGAATGCAGAAAAATTACTTTTCTCTAACTCATCTTCATCCTGTGTCTGTGTCACTGGCTAGACAGCTGTACCACAGTGACCTTATGAGCTTTTGGAGAAGGCTTTCTGCTGCTACTGACCAGGAAGCTGGGCCCTGCAGGAGCCCACATGGAATATACCATAGTGTTCACCTCTGTCTTTACAAGCATTTATTTTCCAGACATGAAATGTCATGTCCTTCTCTTCTGCCATGTCAGAGGGAGAAAGGAGTAAAAGTCGGAACTGTGTGTATGTGTGTACTTTCCCCATGTGGTATGCTCATGAGTAGCCTTCTGAGGCAGCTTTGACCTACCTTTGTGAGTTGGGTAAGGGGCACTGCTCCATGAACTGCTCTGATGTAAGACCTAGGGCCATAGATGCCATTCAGTGAAGATGGTCAAATGTCCCATTCATCCATGATGAAGGAATTTTGGGTCCTTACATGATAAACTTTGATATCTTATCACTCTACTCTTCTGTGGAGCTATCCAAACACTAAGAGCAGAGCCAGGATTAAGACACTTCAAGAAAGCTCTAGAAGCCAGGCAGTGGTGGTAGTGTGTGCCTTTAATCCATAGGTAGGAGGATCACTGGGAATCCGAGGCCAACTTGGTCTACAGAGCAAGTTCCAGAATAGAATAGTCAGGGCTACACATCAAAATCCTGTCTTGAAAACAACAACAACAACAACAACAACAAAACAAAAAAAGAAGGCACTAGAAACCACATCTATAGTATGGTTTGTATTTAGGAAATCTAGAGACATGGAGCGTGCTCAGAGATCTAGGTATGGAGTCAGCTCTTTTGAGCTAGCCTCAGGACCTCCTTCAGGCTGTCCTTCCTGAGGTTAGTTTCCCTGCTGTCACCATCATTGTTGTCCCAGGTACTCCCCCTGGCAATCCTTCAAGAGAGCAGGATCCCCGGTCATGGATAGGGAAACTGAAGCTCATGAAGGTCACACAGCCGCTGAGCTTGAGCTGCGGGCCTCAGGAAGAATCCATCAAGAGGTAGATGCAGAAGCAGCCAGTGAAGTGAAAAACTCGAGAACTGATCCAAGCTAGTTGTGCTGGTATCCATCCTTGAAATTTGGGGGTTGTGCCAGCTTATGACCTCCTCACCACACTTGGCAGCTGGAAGCAGGGTTCTCACTGGTCTCTGGCTACTCTCATAGCCCTGAGAAGGGACCCTCAGCAATCTCAAAAATTCCTACCTCAGATTGCAGTGGCACGCAGGAGCCCACAGGAACTCAGGGATCAAACTGCCTACAGCTCTGCCTAGGAGAACCTGGCAAGCTGATATGGGTCTAGAGCAGAGGTTGCTATGCCTGGTCTTGGGTGATAGCATGGGGAGAGGGGGGAGGGGAGAGGAAACCACCTCTAGGTTCATGTCTGGTGTATTAGCTACTTTTCTGTTGCTATGATAAAAACACCATGACTGAGTCAGCTTGCAGAAGACAGCTGATTTGGGCTTAATGGTTCCAGAGGAATGAGTCCATCATGGTATGGAAGCATGGCGGAAATGACAGGCATGATGTCAGGACAGAACTTCAAAAGCATACATCCTTTATCACAGTATGAAGGAGAGAGAGAGAGAGAGAGAGAGAGAGAGAGAGAGAGAGAGAGAGAGAATTGAACATGAGTCAAGACTATAAACTTCCAAAGCCCACCTCAGTAACATATAAGGCCACACCACACCTCCTAGACCTTCCCACACAATGCTACCATCTAGGGACCAAGTGTTCACACACCTGAGACTGTAGGGGACAGTCTCATTTAAATCACGGTAGAGTCCCACTTTGTCACCTCCATAAGGGTCTACTCAGTGCCCACAGAAATGCTTCTAGGGGGTCCCACCTGTGCACGTGAGGTTTTAGAGGTGGCTTTGATGCACAGCCCTCTTGGCTTGCAGCTCACTTGAATAGCTAACTTTTCTTCCATCCTTATCTGCCTACTCCAAGGAGCCTAGGGCAGCCCTGCCTGGGAGGCAGCATGGCATTTCCACTGCATTCTCAGCTGAGTTCTAGGCTGAGTGGAGAAAAAGTAGCCGTAAGCCAGACATATAGTGACCCTGGGGCATGTGACAGGACATGGGACTCTGAAGGACTTTTGGTATCCTGTGGTTAGGATAGCTCTTGTAGCCAATGTGAAGCATGAATTTGAAGCCTGATTTTCCTCTCCTTTCTCTGTCCTTGACCCAGCCAGAATTCTAGTTCAGCCCCTAGTTGCCACCAGGGGGCACTCCATGCCTCTTCAGGAAAGTGTGTGTGTGTGTGTGTGTGTGTGTGTGTGTGTGTGTGTGTGTGTGTATACGCACACGTGCGCATGGGGTGTGTGTGTGTGTGTGTGTGTGCTCCCATGCAGGAATCTGTAACTGGCACCCTAATTCCAGATAGAATCCCAGCACAGATAGATCTAGTAGGCATGCCATAGTTTTCAAGATCCTGCAGATGGGTGCAGGGCCCAGAGGGGTCTATAGCTGGTACAGTAACAGCAGACAGCAAGGAAGACACGTCCTGGAAGCTCTGGAAGGCCAGGAGGAAGAGTCCAGGCTAGAACTGGGTACTTTTCACAGGTAGGGTTTGGGCGAAGCTAACTGCATCCTTGATTAAGAGGGTCTATGGCCTCTGTGGGCCAGGTACTGTTAGGATGTGCAGAGGAAGCTTGAAGAGGTAATAAGGACCCCAAGTCCCTATTCATGCCATCTCCACCTCCAAAGCCTGTGATTCCTCCCAGGCACACAGGAAGCCTTGATTTTTTTTTTTTTTAAAGACTGGGTTTCTCTGTATAGCCCTGGCTGTCCTGGAACTCACTCTGTAGACCAGGCTGGCCTCGAACTCAGAAATCCGCCTGCCTCTGCCTCCCAAGTGCTGGGATTAAAGGCGTGCGCCACCACGCCCGGCTAGAAGCCTTGTTTGATAGCAGTGCTGACTCCCAAGCGTCGCATACACAGAGCAGAACACAGCCCCTCTGGTTCATGTCTGACCTCCAAGAAGGAGAACCCCACAGTCTTATATGTCCAGGGACAGACCCTAAGGCAGCGAGTGAGTGAATCCACTCCACAAATCATTCACAGATATAATGAATTGTTTTATTTTTAAATTTAAAAATAATATTGACATTAGTTTCTGTAGACAGCTGATTACATCTTGATGCATTTTGATTTTCTTGTCTTCCTTTTGTATTCTGAACACAGTGTTTTCTTGCATGTCAAACTTTCTGGAAGGCCTCCAAGTGCTTGGAGACCAGGCCTGGTACTTGTGACTGGCCAGTCTGGCAGCCTCAGCTCCACCCCAGATTCTGACTGGTTGTGGCTGGGTAAGCCTGCCCCTATGGGCTCCATTTCATCATGGGCGTGGCCAGGGCTTTGCAGTGCTTCCTAGGAGTGCTGTACTTAATCGCCCTGTTATCCAGGCGCTGCCTTGTATGGGAGCCTGCCACTGCCTAGGGCTTGTCATACGTCCTTCAGTGTGTCACTAAACCCCTCCAAAAGCTAGAGATTGTCATTCTTGTTTTATTGTTAGGGAAACTGAGACTCAGAGAGCCTAACTGTCATAGCCATATAAGAATCCAGAACGGCTCTCAGGGAGGGACTCAAACAGAGCCTCTCTATAGTTTTCACTGCTGTAGACACACAACTGGCCTGCATGTACAGGTAGTAGAGGCTTCTGGAGGACTGAGCTCATCATGGCTTTCCATGCTGGGCCTGCCATCTTACAGGTCCAGACCTCCCCTGGAGGAGCCACCTACTGAGGTTCTGAGGAGAGGCAGATGCTGGCTGTAGGACTCTGACAAGTGGACTAGGACATAAGCAAACAAGGAGGCTGTGGCCTGATGGCTCTGGGTGTCTACTACAATGACTGAAGTGGCCAAAAGTGCAAGGGGAGGAAGCAGGGTCTAGGTCAGGTAATCAGAGGGGGAGGGGGAATAAGCCTCACCAACATTTCTACTCTGGCTGTGTGGCACACTCCCTGGTCCTAAGAAGCCTGGGGAATGTTACCATACCTGGACAGGAATGTATAAGGGTACTGTCTACTGTGAAACTGCTGATCCTGGTCCTAGAGAAAGGAAGCCAGGACTGAGTAAGTGGGAAAAGACTTAAGAGCAGCCTTCTTCTAGTCGTTTCTCATCACTGTGTTTGTGGTGGTGGTGGTGGGGCGGATAAAACAGCCCTTTCTCATACTGGACCAAAAGCTCTTTGGTCAATTCTCCAAATGTCCCAGAAATGGGTGCTAGAGCCTTATTCCTAGTCAGAGAAACGGAGGTAGGAAGGCCAACTAGGGAAAGGCCATGCAGATCAAAGATTTGTTATCCTTGGTCATCTACCCCAAACCTGGGGAGGTCCTATGTCCTTTCTCCTGGGTCATGCTGAGTTTACCATTTGTGAGGGAAGATGGCACTGAGGACTTGGGGCAATGCAGTGCCAAGATGGTGGTGTCTTCCTTCTTACTACCTTGGACTCTGCAGTTTCCAATTGGGAAAGTCTGGGCTCTGTCTATACAAGGTACTGGCTTTCTCTGGATGGGCCTGGCATGTCACAGTGACTTCTCATGAGGAAGGTGGTCTTGGTTGGCCAGCCTGATGCCTCCTTTCCCCCAGATCCTGGGAACTTTGGGATACAGATGCATACAGGCACTGCTGGTACCCCTATCCCATCTGAAGGCCATGGGTGGAGAGACCCCTCTGGTCTACAGGGGACAAACTTGCCCTTTGTACTTGTAAGCCACTTCCTGTTCTGAGCAGCGGTTTCCAGATCTCCCCTGGGAAGCCAGATCATTCTGCAGCCTCCTTGAGCAGCAGGCTTGCTGTCCTGCCCCTGGGACTCCTCTAGAGCTGACCTTTACTTATCAGGTCACCACTACCCACTCCCAGCGTTCGCATGTTCTCAGAGAGGGAGAGCACTTCTAGCACTGGAAAGTGCTTTGTCGTGGATGCAGCTGGTGGGAGCTAGTGTCCCCAGTTGAGATTTAAAAAATCCCAGGCTAGGAGGCTAGTCTTGTGCTCCACTTCAACACACTGCAACATCCCATCCCAATAGGAGGAAGGAGCAGGCTGGGGAGGTCAGGCGTGCCTTAGCACTTAGAGGCAATTCACCAGCCTGCCAAAGCAAGGGTGTGCCCTTCAAAATTCTGGGCCCCTATACTAAGCCCAGGGGCCCAAAGCTCAGCATTGAGCATGGGCCTCAATGCTCCAGAAACATGGACATCCTTCTCCTTTACAGCAGCCCTACAGACTAGTTGGTTCCATCTGCCCTGGCCCTGGAGTGAATGTGGGTTGGTCAGAGAGGCACTGCAACCAATACCAAGGAGTTCTTTCAGTGTCTATATAGGACTGTTTATGGCAGCATGAGGTTCCTCTTTTGTTTTTTTCAGGGCGCCATCGGAGCACCTGTTATTCTTAATCCTGCCCCACAGGTCAGACATCTGTGGCTCATGACCAGGCTGGGAGGAAGGTGGTTCTGGTTTCCACTTTCCCAGATTGTTAACAGCCCTAAATGTGGGAGCAGTAATCTCCATCTTTCTATTTCAAGGGGACACTGCAAGTTTCCTTATCTGCATATTGGGCATATGGAGAGCCATAATGAAGGGTGCACAATGCATCCACCTTGGTCCTAAAATAAAGTTAATAATCTTTGTTGTTTGCTACAGTAGCGTCCTTCCATTTTAAGAGTTGCTATCTAGCCACCTGATTTCCCACACGGAGAGAGGTTCAAGGAGTGGGAGGGGTTGGATACAGAGGATGGTGTTAGGGCATCTTGAGCTGTCTGTCTCCCATGCATCTATAGGCCAGCATGAGGGGCTCGGGTCATTAGGGCCAGGAGTTTGCTGAAGAGTTCACCCTCTTGTCACCATAGCCTGGCTCTTGGAAGGGCTCTACCCTCAGACCAAGCACCACAAACAGACTACACTCCCGGATCCCTCTTGCTCAGTAGTGTCAGTAGATCTTGGTGCCTCTCTCTTAAGCCTGGAGACCTTCCTTTTCACTCCTGATGGCTGATCTTGCCTACTTTGGGTCTGACATCTGAGAGGCTTTTAGATTCCAATGGCCTGCGTCCCTGTCTCCAAGTTTTAGCCTTCCTGAAGCCACTATTCCTGCAGAAACAGGTGTCCTTTGCTATTCTTTAGCGAGATCCCAGCTCCCGCCCCCAACAGGCCCCAAGCCCAGTCCTCCACCGAGACCATGGTACAGCTGACTCCGGGCAACAGGTCGTTGCGCACGACGTGCATGGGCAAGACAAAGCGCCAGGGCGCGTGTCCGCAGCGCATCCTGCCTGGTGTCTCCCGAGACACGGTCCACGTCCTCCTGGCCCCCGCATAGGCCGGGCAGCAGTCCCACCGCACAGCGCTTCCTCTCGGCAACCGGCCCTGCCCCGGCGTCCTCATTGGCCCCACGCCCCGTCGCCGGCCATTGGTCCGCGGACTCAATTTACATAGACCGATCTGGCCCAATCGGCGTGCAATGCCTACTTAACATGCACGATGGCCGCCAGTCAGCGAGCACTAGGGCTGGGCCACCACGTGCTGTTGCTAAGCTTGGGCTTCTAAATTGTTACTACTGGAGCCAGCCTATCCTAGCCAAGCTTCGCATCTGTCAACATTCTCAGCCCTGCCCGACGCGTTCGGCCAGGCCCCATTGGGCAAGGATAGACAAGATCCCGCCCCCTAAGCCGGAGCGCCCACACCTATTGGCTGCGTTGACTGCTGCTCGACTTAAGTGTCAATTTGAGGGCCTGAGGCGGAGGGTGGCGGCCCAGCGCTGGAGTCCGCGAGTTGGGCTGGTGTGCCGCTAGGCGCGGGGCGTGCGGCGAGCAGAGCCGGCAGGAGCGCGCCGGGCAGCCGCCGCCGCCGCCGTCCCGTGCGCGGGCGGCAGGATGGAGCTGAACTCTCTGTTGCTGCTGTTGGAGGCGGCCGAGTACCTGGAGCGTAGGGACCGAGGTAGCCCGCGCCCCTTTGTGCCAGGGTGGGCGGGCGGCGGGCGGGCGCAGGGGGCCGCTGACCGCACCGTCTGTCCCGCAGAGGCCGAGCACGGCTACGCCTCCGTGTTGCCCTTCGACGGCGACTTCGCCAGGAAGAAAACAAAGACGGCCGGCCTGGTGCGCAAGGCCCCGAACAACAGGTACCGCCCCCAACCCCCACCTCCCACCCCCGCGCGCTGTGCCAAGCCAGCTCGGGCCGGCCCCTCCCGAGTGTCCCCGTCCTCTCCGCGTCCCCAATACAGTCCTGCGCGCACCCGGGCGGCCGGCCTGGAGGAGGTGCCGGCCCCGCCCGCACGTCGCCATCTTCCCGCGGCCGCGCCTCCCCGCCGCCGTAAACAGTGCCACGCGTACAGCGGCCGCGTTCGCCGAGAGCCGTTCTGGACTTTTCCAGACCGGAGAGGAGTTGTCAGTTGGTGCCGACCGCTACTCCCCAGTTTGGGCCTAATTGGGGACTCCTCCCTCCCTTGCACTTCTCGGAGCTGGCTCTTTGCTCTTTAGGCCCAGCACCTTATCCCCAGGAGCCTGGACAGAGACCTCACCCTGGCTACCTAAGCGTCCTGCGCAGCCTATTGACAAGGAAACTCCAACTACAAGCATAGGGCTGGCTTTGTCGCGAAGAGCTGCAGGGAGCTATTTCTCCCAAAAGTTCCAGGGCTCAACTACACTCTGCCTTGGCCTTGTGTTTGGAGGAAGCCCTGAAGCTGAGGTTTAGGTATGGCTAGGACTGCTAAAGTTTCCACCTTCCTGGCTGCAGTGGGAGCCAGGGCACACCTGACACTGTCTAGGGGCTAACTTTGGCCCAGCTACTCCTGTGTGGTCAGCCTGAGAGCTTCCTTAGCAAGCTGGGGGCTTCAGGGCCCCTTGGCAGAGGGTGCGGCTCATTCCTGTGGCCTGCCTGTTCTTGGGAAACAGAGAGGCTGGCACAATGACCCATTTCTGTGGTGTCCTAGGCCTGGCAAAGAACAGGTTGAATTACCAACTGCCTTAGTCCCAGCCCCTGGTCTCCTGCTTTGGGCAGTTTGCAGAAGGACTTAAAGTGTCTTGGAGGCCTCACTGCCCCAAGCTTCCACAGTGAGATGGCCTGGACCTGGCTTCTGTCTGCCCTAAACCCCAGGTTTGGGAACTCAGCTTCCTGTGGCATGGAGTACCCACAGCTGATAGGAATGGTAGCATTCCTGAGCTGAGGCCCTTGAATGCTTCTGCCATATACACAAGTAAGCAATCTGACCCAGCCTTGTAAATGAAGCCTTATTTTGATCTCCATTTTACAACCGAGGAAGCTAAGGCATAGGCAGATTCAGTTACTTGTGTGGGGCTGCTTAACCACCCTGTTCCTGGATGAGGTCCTAGCCTTCCACCTTCTGCTGGGATGGAGAACTGGGTTCAAGGGGCAGGGGATGCAAAGGGTCTCTCTGACTGGACTTGGGTGCACCTTCCCTGAAGCTTCCTTGGACAGAATGTACTCCTTCAAGAGCTAAAGCCTTAGTGTGGCAGACACAGCCCTTCCCTCCCCGGTCATGGCTCGGAGGCTATCCTCTCAGCCAGCTCAGTGGAGAAGCTGGGGTTTCAGATGTGGAAGGGCAGTTCTGAACCTATAAGGCTTCTGTGTCCTGGCAAAATGAAGGACGGCCCTGGTATACCAGGCTAGGGTGAGAGATGGCTAGGTTTCTAATGGCAGTGACTCCATGGGAGGGTGCCTTTAGGGTCAAGTTCTTTGAGAATATAAGCAGAAGGGTCAGCTCAAGGTGGTGCCCAGGCAGCATCTGACACAACCATGAACTCTCCTCGGGCACAGGTACCTTTTAGAACTTGTGTGACAAGCCTCCCCCCAACCCTCCAACGGAATCTCTGGACTCAGAAAGAGTTCCAAGATAGGCCAACCCACATGCTGCTAGAGTGGCCCTCTAGTCCAGGGATTGGGAGCTGGCAAGATAAGTAGTATCCTCTGGTGCAGGAGGTGAGGGGGCTCCTCTATACTGAAGGCTCCTAAACTAGCAGACCTGCAGACCCAGTCAGGCTGCTATTTAGAGAACTGAAAGACAGGTTCTCCAGGGGCCATCAAGGGGTTTCTGCACTGCCTTCTTGGCTCTGGTTGGCCTGTGGAGGTATTCTGAGGCTCTGGCCTAGCCCAAGTGACTAGCAGCAGGTTTTGGAAGAGCTGAGGAATCCAGGACCTGAGGGAAGCTAGGTGAGCTAGCACCCTGATGGCGTCAGTGGATGATGGGCCAGACAGAGTGGACATTCTTTTTGGTAAAAGATCCCCATTCTAGAGCAGCAGAGCCCAGGGAGGGCCTTGGTCTGGGTGTGTCCTGAACTTTCTGCTCGTAAGTGCAGCAGTCTGGGGACCTAAAAGCCGTCTGTGACATTCCCTTAGATTGAGAGTCACTTGGAAACCTGAGTGACACTGTGGTGTTCAGAAGTCTGGTCTGGATGAGTGAGCTTGGCCAGTGGGGTTCAAGCAGCCCATGGGGTCACTGTTCCCAGGGAAGGTCAAGTTGGTCTCAGGGTTACATATTCTACATAATGCAGCTCCTGAGAGAAGGGGGATTGGCCATCTTCTATGTCCTGCTATGTACCTACAGGCCCAGAAAGCATGCATTTCTCACAGATGCCCCTGTAAGCTTACTTGGCTTTAAAATTTTTTGCCCTGGGTATTCCTATCTGTATGGAGAGTGGCCATGGGAGGACAGGGCCATTTTGTCTTTGGAGGGCCTGACTTTCATGTTGCATGCTCTGACCTGCCATTGGTTCTTTGTGTGTGGCTTGTATTACTTATAAGGACACAGCTGGCCTCAGATAAAGGGGAGCAGAGGAAGGTGGCTGGGCATCTGGGTATCCCTGCCAACCAGAGCCACTATAGGCCTGTGTGGCCATCAGACCCTTAGATCTACTTGTATTTCTGTTCCATGCCCCCTGCCCCATGTGAGGTTACCCTAGCCTTTGATAGGCAGCTGTATACCTGCCCTAGCTCTCAGCATGCAGAAATATCCTGGACCTAGATCTTCCTAGCCACTGTATAAGGGCTTCTAGCTCTCTACAAAGAGCCACTGTTAATTTGTGCTCCTGTTGTTGGGCCTTGGAGTGAGCCCTGTCTTTCTATCTCTCTAAACAGGTCTTCACACAACGAACTAGAAAAGCACAGGTAAGTGGTACCCCCATTCCCATGTGAGCTACTTGATGTGACTGTCTCCTCAACCCCCCCACATTGAAGGGGTACTTTTGCTGACCTGACCTGTTGGGGTGGCCAGACTATGATCTAGGCTCTGGAAAGGCCAGTTCTAGAGGGGACTTGGGTCTGTTCTCAGGCAGTTTTGGATTGGCAGGCAATGGCTGGGCTCAGGCCATATTCTTTGGTGTTTAGCTTGGGGTCAGAACTGGATAGGTACCAAGGACTTGGAGCTCCTTGTACTGGTAGCTGTCTGAGTTGGCTCCCTGTAAGAGGACATGGGTGTGATTGGGTATGCCTAAGCCCCTTTGGAAACTTTGCTTCAGCTCTCAGTACCATGGCCTTGGTAGGGGATTCATTCCTTTTTCCCCTCCCCTCTGTGCCTTTTGGGGTCAGTTTTCTAAGGAGCTGTGATGCCCTGCATGACTGAAGCATCACAGGAGGACAGCAGGCCCAGGCTTTATCCCTGTGCCCTGGCTCTTGTCAGCTCCTGGTATGGCAGGTGGCCCATAAGGCTACTTTACTTTGTCATTTGCCTCTTCCCTCTGTCAGTGGTGACAAGGTGTGGCTAAACCCTGGGAGTTGGGAGGTGAAGGAGATCCTTGTGGCTGCCAGCAGCAGCCTAAGTGGAAGCAGAGGTATTTTAGGCCAGGCAGCCCCATAAGCAGTAGATGCCATGCCAGAACCAGGAAAGCCCCTGAGGGATAGCAGGCAATACCTCTCTCCTGACCTCTGCTTTTATCAATAAAATGGACGAATTATGTCTTGCCTTCTTGGTGTTTGGGGTGGGGGGTGGGGTACCTAACTCTGCATCCTAGATGATCCCCCCTGGGTACACTGGGAAGTTCTAGAGCCCAACCAGTTCTTTCCCCCCCCCCTCCCCCATGTCTGCGCCCAGTGCAGCGCCAACTTCCGCTCTCCCGGGATTCAGGACTCTAGTTGGGGCGGGTGGCTGGGCAGGGACAGAACACCATGTTCCCTGAGGAGATGCATTTCCTGCAGTGGCTTGTGTGTTTGGGGGGGGGGGGTTCCCAAGGGGCCAGGCCACAGGGATGGAAGCCAGATGAGGCAAGCTCGGGGTTGTTCCTAGGTCAGAAGAGATGAACCCACCTTGTCCAGACTCAGGCACAATGTCCTGGCCTGTGTGAGGACTTCCTGGAAGCAGTGTTTAGGAGGACACCTGATAGTGAAGAGAAGACAGATGAGGAGTGCCATGGAAGCAGGAGTGGGTAGGAAGCAGCCTCTAGGGAGGATAAGGGCTAACCTCTGACCTCTGCAGACATCTGTTGACCTTAGTCTTGGTCTTTGCCATTTTCCATAAGCCTATAGTTAGACTGGGTCTCATAGAGGCTCTTCATTTAAGACAGGGTAAGATTTTCTGGGCATCCTGGGACTCTCTGACACCCAGTTCAGAGTAGGGTCTTTCTACTTAGCTGACTGGGCCATAGATGTAGACAGCTATGAGAAGTCGGCCGGCCTGGAGCTTGGGCCCTGGTAAGGACATCAGTCACAGCTGGCTATAGATCAATGCCAGGTGTTCCTGGATGCTGGCTGAAGGAAGGGCTGTGTGTTGTCCTGTGGAAGGAAGGAAACACCTGGCTAGCTGCCCAGAAGGCCGTAAGAGGAATACCCTGGATGCTGCTTTCACTGAAGTGTCTGTCAGAGAGACTCAGGTGGGCCCATGGGACTTCCCCTTTTGGAGCTTCGAACAGTACCCACCCACCCTCCCCACTACCTTTGTAGGTCAGTATTTCTGGTAGATTTGCCACGGTGGGTGGCACTTGCTGCTGACCTCAGGGCCTGGAAGCCCTCCTAGACTCAGCTCTAAGTTTTGGTCTTTAGTAATGATGAGAGCTGCAAGTGTTCTTTCTGGCCCTTTGCACTCCTGGAATGTCTCAGTACATGAAATGTCAGAGGTCATATCTAAGCCCTCAGCTAAGACCCTAACCCTAACCCAGGCACAGAGATGTTTTTTCAGGCCTGCCATAGTACCCTTAGCATGCTTGTGCATGGCTGCCCACAAGTGCCTGATGCAGCCATGTGGAACCACACAAAAGACATGTTTGTCAGCAACAACTAAAAGATGCTAATAAATAGAAAAGAATGGGGATTCCCTTTCCCCATCCCACTGACTGTGGTGGAATTTGCCACTGCCTTTGCTTCAGTAACCTAGCCTAGAACCTATCTCTGCCATCCAGCCAGGACTGGAGCCCACATGTGCTAGGGTACCCTGGCATGGAGCCAAGCTCCCACCCCCTACTCTTGGGCCTTCTTTTGAGGAGTAGGGGCTTTTGGAGAGACAGTAGGTGTTGCAATGTCAAATGGCTGAGCTGTGAGGAGAAATGGGGCTGTTGCTGATAGAAATGTAGGAATTCCAGGAGGAGTTCTGCCTCCTTTAGAAGCACAGGGGGTTGACAAGTTTGGGATGCATAGGGTCAGCCATGAATGTCTTGAGTCTGGTGTGCTATAGTGACTTTAGGGAGGATATAGTGAGATCTTAGACTCTACGACTGTGATGCTCATAATCCACCTTCCCCACATCCCCTCACTAGCCAGAGGCTCAGCCCAGGGTGTGCACTCTTCTATGCTTGGGTTGACATATTAGTTTTACATTGCTTGGGTGTGGTCAGGTGACTTTTCTTTGTCTCTTGAAGGAAACCTTTTTCTAAAATATTGCTCATGTGCGTCCTGTACCCCACCCAGAGACCTTATCTTTGGTTACCTGGAGGCCCCTGAGATGATAAGGGGCCTTTGTTACCCATTCTCCCTACTTGGAATCGTCACCCAATCCCATGTAAGTACTCCAGACCTGTGTCCGTGTACCGGTAGCCTCCCTGGCCTTGGAGCCTGTAGAAGCCCACAGCCATGGGATCCCCGGTTCCCTCTGACCTGAGTATTGTTGAGCTGAGTCTTCAGATGCTCGGGGATGGTTCTATAGAACCCAGATGCTAGAAGTAGACTAGAAGTACTGTCAAGCAGTCTGGGCCAAAGAGGCGGTGCTTCTCCCACAGGAACAGTGACAGGTCCTCATGTGCCACTAAGCCACTTCCAACTACCTCTTTACATTCCATTTGGTACAGAGGAGCAAGTGAGCCTTGGCTCATTTGTTTGCATTTTCATTGCCTGATTTCTTGTGGGATGGAGTCTGTTTCCATGTTAGATTTGCCCTTTTGTCTTCTGCAACTCTGCTCACTGTTACATGGAGGCAGTGTTCTTTATTTTTGATGTGTATGAGCTCAAGATATCACTAATACTAACCGTTTTGTCTTTTATATGTATAGCAAGTGTGTTCCTACTGTTACTTGTCTTTCAGCTATGTTTCTTTCTTGTACAAATGTGTCTTTCTCTGATTGTAAAAGTAAATGTGGGGCTTTAAAAAGCGTAGAAAACCTGGGAAATACAGACTAGCATAAAGCTAAAGAAATAAAGGTTGCCAGCCGCATCCCTGGAGATGCATGCTTCCTGTGCTTCATTGTGTTCTGTGGAGTCTCTTGTGTGCGTCTGCTCTTTTTATTTTTTAAACAAAAGTGGGTCACTTGTCACATATGTGGTTCTGTATCCCAGTGTTTCCACTTAACACTCATGAACTGGAAAGGCAGATACACCGAAACAACAGTGTGGTCATCTCTAACAGGGAACTTGGGACACTTTGTTTCTTGTCAATTTGCACTTTCTGTTAATTTGCAGAAAGCTATAGCTGCTGACATGATTAAGTGGTTATAGGAATTGCTGTGTAACAAGTACACCTGGTGAGAAGGGTTCACGTCCTGTCCTACACCTGCCATATCCCAGTGCTGGCCTCAGACAATGGAATCTATCTCTTGGGGAGGCTCCACCTCTGCTCTCAAGCCCAGCTCTATTCTCTAGTCCCTTCAGTTCCTAGGGTTGGATGCTCACTGTGCTGGAAGCAATGAAGCTGAGATCTTGACTCTGGGAGGGTAACCATGCAGGAAGTAGCATGGAGCCAGGAGCCTCTCTATGGTGAGATTGAAGATCCTCTAGCCTTGCGACAGAGTCTAGGGCTTACACAACTCTCACTCACCCCCTGCCACCTGGCTAAGCCCAGCCCCAGTCCTGTGTCTAAGAAGTTCTTCCAAAGGTCTAACTCCAGTTCACCAAAAGGGCCAGGATGCTAGGTGAGAAAGTGCTCTGTCAGCACTAGGTACAGATGGAAAAGCATGATGGCCTACCCTCTGTGTGTGTGACTGTTAACATTATCTACAGTTTCTTCCTGTTCCCAAGGGTCCCCTTCTCTGTCCAAGAAATGGATGTTTGTGCCTGCTGTCTTTCCAAAGTCTCTTTAGGACTGATATAATCTGTGGGTATGCTTGGGCTCTGTGACTAGGGAACAGACAGAAACTTTCAGCATGACGGCACTCTTTGTTTTTAATTAAAAATTGTTATTTTTCATACAATATATTCTAGTCTTGGTCCCCTCCCAGATCTTCCCCACCCATCCAACTCTACACCTTCTTTTTCTCTGTCTTTACAAAACAAACAGACAAATTAATTAAAAAAGAAAACACTGTTAAAGGAGTATGTGTAGGCACTGGCCATGAGAGGACAGTTGGGCAGCAGGCTAAATCCTCAAAAAAAAAAAAAAAAAATCTGTCCCTGACTTGCCAGTTACATTTTTAAGAATCTGTCCAAGCCGGGTGTGGTGGCGCACGCCTTTAATCCCAGCACTCGGGAGGCAGAGGCAGGTGGATTTCTGAGTTCGAGGCCAGCCTGGTCTACAGAGTGAGTTCCAGGACAGCCAGGGCTACACAGAGAAACCCTATCTCAAAAAACCAAAAAAAAAAAAAAAGAATCTGTCCAAAGCAAGCCATGCTGACTTAGAAACCACCTTGGCTTTCTATTGGGTCTGGCCAGCTCCATACTCGGGCATTTACTTGGGAAGAACACTGGTTTCCTGCAGGTGAAATATGCAGACACAGCAGCAGTGCCTGTTGTTCATGGTGATGTCAGAAACAGCCTCTGGAGGTGACTTAGTTACCCCTTCAGGCCAGGCAGGAAAGCTTTGCAGCCATATGAACAAGTACTAGGAATGTGGTTCCAGTTTTGTGAAAAAATTGACTCACACAAATGAATACAGGAAGAAAAAAATCTAAAATAATGCAATTTCCAATGAGACCACAGACTTGGTAGAGTCCTTAGCACCCCCTTAACCTTATCAACTCATGTTTTTGTGACTACAAGAGCACACTGTATAGGGCAAAATAGGTGATACAGTATTTGTTTCCTGGGCTCTTAGGCCCTGTGGGATCTGTAGACACCATATCCATAAAGGTATCTGTGGCAGGCTGCTCGGGAGGGGAAGTATTATCTAGGTCAGGAGGGAATTCCTGGAGAGGGATCTAGCTACTTCAGCCTTGGAGTAGAGTATGGGGCAATCCCCAGGCCCAAAGGCAAGCCTACAGCGGCGCAGAGGCCCGTGGAGAGCCTGGCTGGCCACTTCCCACCTTGCACCAGACACATGAGCCTAGTTCTGTGGGATTTGCTGCCTAGCTTGATAGTCTGTCTCTGGCTCTTTCAGACGAGCTAAACTCAGGCTCTACTTGGAGCAGCTCAAGCAGCTGGTACCCCTGGGCCCTGACAGCACACGGCACACTACTCTGAGCCTTCTGAAGCGTGCTAAGATGCACATCAAGGTAAGTCTCATCAGCTACCCTGATGTCCCCCAGCCAGCCCCATCCTTGGGCAGCATTGGTTCAGAGGACCTGGAGGTGGGTGGTGGAGCCACCTAGCAGGTACGTGTCAGGAGCTTATGGGGAGGCCCAATGGGAGCTGAGCTGATTGGTGGTATGGAGGTTATGTGATTTGTGTTGGGTTTTGTTGAGGGGTGATTGGCAGGGAGATGGTGTAATTGGCTGGACAGGCTAGACTCCAGACTGTTACAGATAGTTCTATATAACACTGGGCTATGGAAGGCCAGCTGTTGGAAGAAGAGGCAGAGTTGAGGGAGGAACAAGGGGTCATTGTATGTCTTCATAGACAGTCTTACTGCAAGCAGGCAACGTTAAAAAAGAATGGGGGGTGGTGGTAGAGGTTTTTGTTGGGAGTTGTTATGGGGTTACACTGAGGGAGATACTATCTGAGGCAATCCCTCAAGGCCTTCAGACTGAAATCTGCTTATTTAGTGTTCTTAGGACACTAAATTTGGACATTTGAGTCAACCATCGTAGGTCTCTTTCCCTTAGAGGAGCTCTTCTGCCTCACAGGTGTGGACTTGCAGATTGGGTGGTAGTAGCCTTGAAAGGGTCCTATCCAAGGCCCTAGGGTTTTAATAGAACAACAGTGCCTCAGGTGGTCCCCCACACAGGAAGGGTTTAGGAAGGCAGGAAGGGCTGCCTTACATGATACACCAGGCCTCCTTGCCGGTGTTTTCCTTGCAGTTTTCCTGCTGCTGTTCCATTCTCAGATGCGGCAAGTTGTCTTAGAGAAAGTCCAGTCTGAGAGTAGGCAGAACTCTCATAGTAGGGTTAGAGGGAGGTGCCTGCCAAAGTTTGGATGATGCTGTTTCAGGGCTTGAAAGCCCACCCGTTTCCACTTCCTGGGGCTGGCTAGCAGCACTGGGGCATCATACAGCAAGTCATCAGGCTGAGTGTGGAAGACCAAGCTGTGTAACTGGTCACCTTGCTGGGGTGAGGAGGGGCATATTAATTAAGCCTTTGGCTGGGCACCCTGTGGCTTTGTCTAGCAGGCCATGTTATATGTAAGGATCCTGCCTGTGCAGCTTCTGTGCAGGGTGCTTACTCCTTTTTGGCTATGGGCTCACAGACTACCCTCTATCCTCAGAAACTGGAGGAACAGGACCGCAGGGCACTGAGCATCAAGGAACAGCTTCAGCGGGAACATCGCTTCCTAAAGAGACGTTTGGAGCAGCTATCAGTGCAGAGTGTAGAGCGTGTACGCACAGACAGCACTGGTTCTGCTGTGTCCACAGATGACTCAGAGCAAGGTGAGTGCCCAAGCAAGCAAGGTAGAAGCTGGGCAGCCCAGTCCTGGCCTCTGGGTGTAGGTGTCCACAATGTTCCAGGGGAACAAGGAAGTACCGAAGGTGGGATGGTGCTAGTGGTGACGAGGTGCCCATGCCACCTGAGCTAACTGCTGGGGGTACTACAGTAATCCCACAGCCTCGCAGGGAGAAGGGATGGGATGAAGACAATGAGGCGCAGAGGCCATGACAGGGCTATGTGAAGGCAGAGGATGATTCACCACTGGGCAGCATCCCAGACTTTGTCTGGAAGCATCCTTGCACCTTCCACCTCAGGGCCCAAAGGACTGCTCTTATCTCCCAACCCAGGCTCCATTTCCATAGAAGGGAACTGTGGGCTCTAACTTGGGAGCCTCAGGCTGGCTTCCTTGGAAGAGGCCGTCCTGACCCATCCTCTCTCCGTTTTCTCAGAGGTGGATATAGAGGGCATGGAGTTTGGCCCTGGGGAGCTGGACAGTGCTGGCAGCAGCAGTGATGCCGATGACCACTACAGCCTACAGAGCAGTGGCTGCAGCGACAGCAGCTATGGGCACCCTTGCAGGCGGCCTGGCTGCCCTGGCCTTTCGTAGGCTCCATGTCCTTTGCTTCTTGGCCTACCTGCCTGCTCACCTAGCCAAGCATCTCAGCCTTCCAATCCTCCCTTGACTGAAGCCAGCCTCGTCATGGGCCTACTGCTGTGCCATTCTCGAAGCTACAGCTGCTGCCTGGTCTGCCTGCCTCTGCCTGCCCACCCTTTGGTCAGGACTCAAGTTGCCTGCCCCTTCTCTGCAGGGCAAGACCCCATGCAGGGAAGCAGTGTCAGGCTCTTACATCCTGGAGCCCAGCGTAGCCACCCACAATCTGTTCTCAGATTCCTAATCATTCCAGAAGTATTAAGTATCATTTCTACAAATCTCAGCAGGATCCGTGTAGGGGCCTTAATGACCACCATAGGGAACTTGAACCCCAACATCGGATCCCAGGAGAGAGAAGTGGACTGAGGAAAGAAGGAAGGAAGGAAGGAAGGAAGGAAGGAAGGAAGGAAGGAAGGAAGGAAGGAAGGAAGGAAGGAAGGAGCTACTGTCCGGCTATCCAGCTATCCATCTACTTGTTGGCCCACATAGTGTGGACAGAGGGATCTGTGAGGGCAGGACTTGGATGAGCATCTGGTGGGTGGCCTCCTTTTCCATGGTGTCAGAAGCCATGGGGATGCTCCTGGGGTCTGGCTGGACCACCTCAAACCAAGTTGGGTAGCTTCTGCTCTTTTAGGACCATCAGATGTATGCACACATGCCTAGGCTCACACCCACAAGCACAAATACACGTGGACGTCAGAGAATGTATGTGTTGAGATAGTTGGCCACTTGGAAATGGTGGCCCCTAACCTGTGCCTGACTCTCACTCAGGCCCCTGCTCACCTGGGCCAGTCCAGATGGCTCTGCCTGGTCTGCACAGGAAATAGACAGGGCTTTTCTTCCTGGCAGGGGACTGGAATAAGCTGGGTGGCAAGCTGAAACCACTGGGTCCTCCAAGCTTTCTCAACTTCCTTTCTTAAGAAAAGAAAAAAAGAAAAAAAAAAGTGTGACAGGGAGCTCCCAGAAGGGGCCTCGTGAACCCTGCCCGGGGCAGCCTCAGCTGGCAGAGGCTTTACCCAAAACATAAAACAGAAACATTTTTAAAAAGAGAGAAAAGCTCTGAAGACTCGCCAAGGAACATGAGTGTGTGCTGCCTCTATTTCCTGTATGAGATTTTTGTACTCTATTTTCCTAGCCATTGTTGTGTCCTTGTTTGCTGAGGGGTGGGAGCGACCCAGCGTCTCAGGGACCCATCCTCTGTCACATCGTCATAGTGTGCCTTGTGTTCCCTGTCTCACCCCACCCACTGCCACCAGCATGCCCGTGTGGCTTATGGGATGCACCAGGCCTTCTGGTAGGTGCCCCCCTCACTCCTCCTACAGGTAGCCCCTCCCAGCAGCTGCAGCCTCCTGGGAGGGACATATGCATGCCTGTGTGGCTCCCATGCTGATTCCTGTATCCTGCAGGGCTATGACTGGCCTCCATGGTAACTGGCAGGGTGGCTGTGTCTGAAAGTACAGGACAGCAGGCCTGCTAGCATAGGGCCTGGAGTGTCAGCCATGGGCAGCTTATAAATACACAGCTCTGGAAGTAGTACAGGCCTGTCCAGGAGGCTTCTGTTGGCCTTTCAATACTAGAAGGCCTTGTTTCTAGGGGCACCACACAGCAATATTTGAGTCGTGGCCACGGGCTGGCCCACAGCAGCACCTGCCACCTCCTCTGGTGCATTTGTAAACAATTTCCAAACTGTGGGGAAATTCTTGTTTATCTTTAGTCATGCCAATGAGCATCCTAGGGTGAGAGGCCTACTGATAGGCAGAATGAGGTTCCTGGAGACAACTCTGACATAGAACCTGCTCTTTGGACACTCAGAATGACAGGTGGACAGCAGGCCTGGGTAGGAGTCTCTGGGATAGAAAGATAGTCAACATCCTAGTAAGCTGGTTCTGTCAACATTTTCTGCCCAACAGGGGGCTTCAGTGTCTGCCTGAGCACTTCTCCCAGGCATTTGTCTTGAGCACACCTACCCTTAGCACAGGACTCTGTTTAAAGGACCCACAACTCCAGGGCTCCTGATGTGCCCTGAATTCTTAGATTATCAACTCCCTGCTTTATTTCCAGCACCTGAGATCCTGCTTCCATCCCTGACAGCAGAGCCCACTCCTGGTGACCAGATTGGCCCCCTTGGCTGAATTTTGTGGCAGCTCAGCCCTTTGCCTTTTCAGGCTATGGATCCCATGTAGCCTGGGAGTTGGCCTCCTCAGTCACCCAGGGGTGCTAGCCAGCTGCCTCTTCCGCTAGCAGGCATGTGAGGGGTGGGTCTATAGGCATGGGGGCTGGTGCTAAGAGTTACATATCTATTACTCCTTCTCCTGCTCTCTACCATTTGCACAGTATGGTCATTACTGGTAGCCACAGATTCAGCCAAGGCTATTGTGTGTCTGTGGAAAGAAAGCTGGACCAAAATAGCTGCTGCTATGTCCTCCACCTGCACCTGTCCATGGCCATGTGGTGCGCCATAACAGAGTCTGGAACTCCAGGCTCAGGCTTGGGCTTCTTTACTAGGAGGTGGTCCAGATGTACCAGACCCACCATCCTGCTGCAGGCCCAGCTGGTCTAGCAGGAGAGGACACAGAGGTTTTGTCTCTATATGGGCCCTAGGCCTGCCTCTGTATTTCTAACCTGCAGGTGCTTGAGCTTGCCTTTCTAGGCAGATGGAATTGTGCACCAAACTGTGGCTGGACAGTCCCTACCTTTCTGTGTGCCCCAAGCCTTCCCTGCCTCTGGTGGTTCAGTTAGTCTCTCACCCCTTGTGCCTGCACAGAGGGTCTTGATCCCAGGCCAGCAAGCAAGCAAGTTCTCCGGGCCTCTAAACTAGGGCACTAGGGCAGGTTCCGTGCCAGAGTCGGGCTACACAGGGGCCTGGTGCCAGTGCAGTGGGTGAGTTCTGAGACCTGAGCTGCAGACTGGAACGGGACCCCATCCCACCTGTCTAACAGATGGGGCTGTGCTGTGTCATTCTGTCATTGTAATATAAATACAGATTTTTATACCTCATTTTTCTGGTTTCTAGTTCTTTCTATCTGCTCTGCACTGCTCCTTTCTCTCTAGCTTCAGCGAAAGGGACTGACTCACGGGAGCCAGAGTCATCCTGGCCCTTGGGAAGCAACCTACATGTCCACGACCTCCATTTCCTGGGAAGCTGAGCAGCTCTGTGTGAAGGCTTGGGTGGAAGTACCATACAGCCTACTCTATGCCAGGTGTTCTTGTTCTTGTAGGCCCAAAGATAGCTCAGTCCTTAAGGGTGCTATGCTGGACAGATGCCCTCTGCAGAGAAGTTGCTGGGTCTCCAGATTACACCTCAAGGACTCCTCCAGTCTATCCCCAGCATCCTTAGGCTGACTCAGGCCTAGCTTCTGCCTTCAAGACCTACACTGCTGAGGTGGAAACGTGCGCATCTGTGCTTCAGTGCTAGCATGGGGATTTAGGGTTCTGACCTGCCCTCAGAGCAGTTGTGAGGTGGTTCAAACACACACTGGAGAAACAGGATAGTGTTGCTGACACTCCACTGCCTACATGGAGGCTCCAGCCATTGGCATGAATCCTTGTTCTGCTTCTTGGAGGACTCAGTGTCCTCCCAGACAGATGAGTACAGTGAGGCTCATCCTTCAAGGACTTGCCACCTTGAATACCACAGAAGGCCTGGATCAGGACTTCCAGAGAGGATGGTATTACCACACTGAACCCTCTGTAGAGCCCATTGGAGATGGCCTAGTGGTACCTGCTAGAAAGTTTTAATGTGGAACCATGAAACCAGGGGAGGGATTTGTCCTCCTGGCAGGCAACAACCAGGCTGGATTCTTGAAATGTATATCCCTGCCTTCCCTGCCTCCTGTTGGGTATGGGGTAAGGGATGAGCAGCCTCAGAGGAAGCCGAAATTAACACAGAAAAAGGAGTTTTCTGATATGAACACAATTGAAACCTCAGAATTGGTATGACTTAGGTGTTGATATCAATGTGAACAATTAAATTCCAAATACTATGTTTTTTAGTCTTCCCTGCTACCACTTCCTGTTGGAAGCAGTGGGTGCCAGGGATATGTGCTAAACACTGCATAATTAGCACCTACTACAGTCTTGCAGGGTCCATGTCGTGGTTAGGAAACTCAAAGCTCAGATATAGTTCTCCTTCAGTAGTTTTTCTGACCTTATTCTAGTTCTTACACAGACACACAGACACACACACACCAGCCTATCTCTGTGTTACATACACATCACCAGCCTCTCTGTTCCTCCATGTTTGCCCCCACCTGAGACCCCTGCATGAATCCTAACCCTTGCTAGAGTGGTTCCAAGATGGCCCTTCTGCCCTTCATCCTCTTCCTCTCCAGAGTTAAACTGAGATGCCTGCTGGCTCCTGGCCTTCACCTCAACCCAGCCTACCTTCTATTCAACCCTTTGTCCTTACCAGCTCATTTTGGATCTCATGGTTAGTTCAAGCCCAGCCTCTTCTGCAGGTGGTCCCCGAGTACTTTGTTCTTCCTCTTTTGTCCCTTTGTCCACTTTTGCTGGGATGATGGCTGTATAAATTAGAGGCTGGGCTAATCTGGACTAATTGCTAATGGGGCATTTTATGTCCTCTTTTCCCAATATTTAGCTAGAAAGTTAGGGGACAGGAGCTCTGGATTGTTCCAGAGTTAGGCCACTGGCCTGGGAAGGGAACTGCAGGGAAGGATGGGCTCTCATCCCAGTTCCTCCTCAATTGACCAAGCCTCTCAGGCAACCTGAGGTCCTGGTCTTCTCCGACCCCTACACTCTGTCAGGCTACTTGATACTGGCTTCCATCTCCAAAGACCCCTGTCTACCCACCGCTATAGCGACCCCTTCCTAGTGGTGCCGGCCCGAATGCTTCTGGGTTTGGTACTGAGTTGTTGTTGTTTTGTTTTTTTGGTTTTTTTTTTTTTTTTGCTGTTGTTGCTGTTGTTTTTTGTTTTGTTTTGTTTTATTGGTATTTCGAGACAGGGTTTCTCTGTACAGCCCTGGCTGTCCTGGAACTCACTTTGTAGACCAGGCTGGCCTCGAACTCAGAAATCCACCTGCCTCTGCCTCTGGAGTCTGGGAATAAAGGCGTGCGCTACCACGCCCGGCTTGGAAATGAGTTTTTGCCTTCACCACATGAGTTTGAATACAATGAAGAGCAAATATCTCCTACCCCAACTCCATGGTCTTAAGAAAAGTCAACTTTCTTCTGGAAGAACAAGACTAATAGGAGACCAAAGGGGAAAAAAAAGAAAAGAAAAACCAAAAAAGAAAAAAAAAGGCTGGGCGTGGTGACGCATACCTTTAATCCCAGCACTCGGGAGGCAGAGGCAGGCAGATTCCTGAGTTCAAGGCCAGCCTGGTCTACAGAGTGAGTTCCAGGACAGCCAGGGCTATACAGAGGAACCCTGTCTTGAAAAACAAAAAACAAAAAACAAAACAAAACAAAAAAGACAAGCTGCCAGACCACATCTCACTGGCTGATGGCCCCCAGGGTTCTGTCAGCTCCTGGGCTTCCTTGCCATTCCTGAATTGTCCAGTGCCAGCTTTCGCAGACCTTTTGTGACTTAAATGTCTTTTTTTTTTGTAGAATCAAGCTAACACATGTCTGAGGCTGTTCCTTCCTCCCTCATGTTGTCTGGAGAACAGATCTCTTCACTTTCGTTAAACTGCATCCAAAACCAACCTTCAACAGCACAGTTGTATACAATGTTTTAAAACTGTCTGAAAAGATACTGTATAAAACATAAAATAATTTTTAATATTGATGACATGAGAGTAAGGCCAACAGAAAAGACTCAGGTCCTGCATTTAGGTTTGTTTTGCCCATTACATTCTCACAGGCTTGCTTCGGAAAGATTAGCTCCTCAATTCCCTTTACCTTTTGACCCCACTCAAACCACAACTGATTTTGAGTAGAAGAAAGCAAGCTTGTCTTGGAAATAAGTTTAACATACTTGCCTTCTTAAGTTTCTAATCCAGTCCCAAGAAAACTTTCCAGTTCTGTATAATTGACCCCATTGTGTTTGCTGTTTGTACTCAGGGGGCTGATCCTGTTCTAATCTTTATGTTTTCATGGCTTCTTATGGCCTCGCAAACACTTCTCAAACAAGGAGCTGTGGTCAGCAATTCAAGAGAGAGCTGGGGGCCAGGAGTCACTAAGAACAGTGGGTTTTCTAGAAGGTCTCATGGGTTCCAGGCTGTGCCTGGGGGAACCTCACCCTGCAAAGTAGCCCTTTGTCTTTCTGGCATCTTTAATTCTGTCTCCTCCAAGCTCTTCCGCACAGTCTATAAATATTCTCGAGTTCCTCCCACTTTAAAACAAAACAACACCAAAAATCCTCTCAGCCTTGCATTCCCACCCCCTCATCTTGTGTCATTTGGCTCTTTTTCTCTCAGTCTTTGCCTCCTCAGCAAAATTTCCCAAGAGTACTGCCTGCACTTCCTCTGGCCAAAACCCACTCAACGCCCGGTCCCTGCTGAGCCCCTACCTCCAGTTTGGCGTCTGGGGTCCTCCTGGGCCAGTCCCCTGATTGCCTACCCACATTAGGCACCATTCTGAGAACTTTTCCCTTGTACTGTTTGTTTTTATTTACTTTCAGGTTTTATTGACTTGCAAAAGGAGGATAAAAGTTAAATAAGAATTAACAGGAAATGCCTTCAACACAAATTTAAATGATCTGCTTAGAACATTAGTTTTTCTCTCTTTGAAAACATGAATATCTGGGCATGGTGATTCATACCTGTGACCAGCACTTGGAGATGCTAAAGTAGGACGATCTTGAGTTTAAGCCCAGCCTGGGCACTGAAGCAAATCCTTGTCTCACAAAACAAATAAGCCCAGGGAAAAAGATCCAGAAAGAATTCTACCTAGTAGTAACTAGACTAGAACCGTGTCTGATACATCACCCTATTGGTGACTGGAAGAAGGGAATAATATTTTTTTTTAATGATCAAAGCCCACACTTTGTGAATTTATATATCATCTAGACAGGGACGAGTGGCTGTGGCAGTGAGCAGCTGGAAGAGACCCAGACTCCAACTCCGGAGCGGGGGCGGGGTGGGGCGGAGCGAGGGCACAGCCTCAAGTGAGAAAACCAATCCTCTTGAGCCTAGCGGGAAGGACGGCGGGCCAGAGGCGGGGCTAAGGGGCGGTGCGTCCGTCAGGAAAACCAATCACTTTGCCCTTGAAGTGGGCTGGTCAGCGGATCCACCTTCGCCTTCTCCGGAATACCTCGCCGCCTGCGCAGACTTTGTAATCTGCGCGTGCGCGTTCCGGCACTCCCGTGAGGCACTGCAGCGCGCGCGGTTGGAGGGTGGCAGAGAGCTGTGGCGGCGGCTTCCTGAGGTAAGGGGCTTGTAAGTTCGGGGCTGGCGGGGCGGCCGCTACCCTCCTACAGCCTGCTTGAGGCATCGATAGAGGTCGCTGGGCCCAGGCGCGGGGTGTGCGCGGAGGCTGAGGCTTCGTGCCAGGGGTAGGGGCGGAGGTACGTGGCCAGTCATCCGACTGGGGTTGGTAGCTTATTTTTCGCATGCGGCAGATAAAACCCAAGGCCTCAATGTATGAAGCAAACGTTAAGCCTGAAATATATTACCCAGCTTTTAAAAACAGGAATTCGGTACTTTTGTGGGTGTGTTTTATTAGAGCTCTTAAGTGTCATAACTAGACACTCAGAAACAAACAAAAACCAACCCAGAGAGTTTGCTACCAGAGTGTCAAATATAGAGTGATTTTAAGACCTGCTGTTGTCACTGACCTAAGTTTGGTTCAAGTCGTGGTTTATTGTGCCCTGGTCGAAATAAAACTTCTTACTTGATGACTGATGGGTACTTTGAAACTTGTCAATTTGTCCTGGTTTTCTCTGCATTAGGCTGGTTATATCTATAAATTGAGTCCTTTGAGACTGATGAACGCTGATTGAGGTAAGTATTTAGTTGATTCTTCCTTAGAAAGGTAGGCATATTTCTTTTTCCTAACTAGAAACGACAGGGGAAACAGCTATTTTACAAAAGGTAATTTATTTTAAGTAATTTCATCTTTGGGAAAAAAATCAGGTTTTTTAAATTGTTATATCTTAATTAATTAGATGCTTACTAATTAAGAATTACTGTTGTAGCCGGGCATGGTGATGCACGCCTTTAATCCCAGCATTTGGGAGGCAGAGGCAGGTGGATTTCTGAGTTCGAGGCCAGCCTGGTCTACAAAGTGAGTTCCAGGGCTCTACAGAGAAACTCACTCGAAAAACCAAAAAAAAAAAAAAAAAAAAAAAAAAAAAAAAAAAAAAAAAAAAAAAAAAAAAAAAAAAAAAAAAAAAAAAAAAAAAAAAAAAAAAAAAAAAAGAAAAAGAAAAAAAAGAAAAGGATTACTGTTGTAATGTCCTAAGCAACACCCTGATTGCTTCTGATATGCTTTGTCTTTGTCAGATATTGCACCTGCATCTGCCTTTAATTTAAGTAGTCTCCTGATGTCATCTGATAAAATTATCTGTATATTTAAAATTCATTTGCCTTGTTCGTGGTCTAATACTTGTGTTCTTTTCCCCACTAGGAAAACACATTATAGATTGTATTTTTTTCCTTCTTCTATGGACTTAGTGTAAACATGTTTTTTTTTCTGTTTAAATTTAGTTAAAAAATAGATTCATATCAAATATTAAAAAACAGGAGTAGTTAAACCATGAGTTGTGGAAATGAGTTTGTGGAAACATTGAAAAAAATTGGTTATCCCAAAGCTGATATTCTTAATGGAGAAGATTTTGACTGGCTCTTTGAGGATGTTGAAGATAAGTCATTCTTGAAATGGTTTTGTGGGAATGTGAATGAACAGAATGTATTGTCTGAAAAAGAATTGGAAGCCTTCAGCGATCTTCAGCGATCAGGCAAGCCTATCCTAGAAGGAGCAGCATTGGATGAAGTTCTTAGGACCTGTAAAACTTCTGATTTGAAGACATGTAAAGTGGATGACAAAGAGATACAGATATTAGAGGATGAGGTTAAAACTCTGCAGAAATTAAAGAACTCAAAAATTCAGCGACGGAATAAATACCAGTTAATGGCTTTTGAAACTAGGTCCAGGTCTCTGGCATTAAATGCTAAACAAGAGGAAGCCACTAAGAAACTGAAACAGAAGCAAGGATTCCTAAATGCTGTGAATACTAAGCTTGGTAATGAACTTCAGGGTCTTACTGAGGAAATTAATAATTTGATGATATTCTTCAGAAATTCTAATTTAAGTGAAAGAACAAATCCAATGGTGTTTTTATCTCAGTTTTCCTTGGGAAAATATCTAAGCCAAGAAGAGCAGAGCACAGCAGCATTAACCTTATATACAAAAAAGCAATTCTTTCAGGGCATACATGAAGTAGTTGAAAGTTCAAATGAAGAAAATTTTCAACTTTTAGATATACAAACACCATCTATTTGTGATAATGAAGAAATTCTTAGGGAGCGACAACTGGAGATGGCTAGACTGCAGATGGCATGTATTTGTTCCCAGCGACAGATTGTATACTTGAAAACAAGTAATTTGAGCATGAAGTCAAGTATAAAATGGGCAGAAGAGAATCTTCATAGACTAACCAATGAGGTAAACATAAGAAATAAGACTGAATTCATATTGTAATTGTTAAGAATATAGAGTTTAATATTGCTACTACTTTAGAAAAGGGGGGAATCTAATTTTAATTTTATATAAAATTATATTAATATGATATATTATAATTTATTAATTATAATACAATTATTGTAATTTTATAGTACATATTTGCAGTATGTATTTTATACAAATATATTATTAATCATATTACTAGAATTTAGTAATTTTATCCTCAGTAATATTATTGAGCTTATTTTGGACAAAAATAACCTTAATTTGCATATGAATTTGAAATTGTGTCATTTCAAATACAGATTAAACTGGGGTTTCTGTTTTTTGGTATAAACCAAGGAAACTACTTGCTTAACTATGGGTATTCTGCCTTGTTTCCTCTGACAAGAAGACAGTATTAATGAAGTCAATCAATACTTGTATTAAATTAGTTACTACAACAGAAACCTTTTGAGATAATAAGTCTGGTAAATCTGTGTGCTATCATCAGCTCATGGACTAAGAAAATACCTCCTATATAATTTTAAGAAAATTAAAATATTCATTTGTTATAATGAGTAATATACTTATTAAAGTTATGATAATGCTGAGATCTTCTAGTTTGTTAGCCATTATTGTATACATATATAGTGTAAATGTACTGAAGTTCAGTAGATCATGCTGGCCTTTCTTTTGACTTAGTCCTTATTTTCCTTTAAAACTAGTTTTGGCTTATACCAATAAGTTAGTTTTTATTCATTGCATATATTATCTGACCATCTAAAACAAACAATGAAAATAGAAAATAAAAGTTTAAACCTACAGTTTAAAATGTTACTGCTTTCTTTGTGTAGGTTGTTGGTAAAGAAAATTTGGATGCAAAACTTTCTAGCTTAAACAGTGAGATTCTAAAACTTGAAGAACAAATCACTCATATAAAAGACAAAGTTTTGCCTTCTGTGGTAAAAGAGTATGCCCAGCTATTGAACATGCCAGTTGTAAAGGGCGATTTTGAACTGCAGATTGCTAAACAAGATTATTATACAGCAAGACAAGAGTTAGTGTTAAATGAGTTGATAAAGCAGAAGGCATCGTTTGAGCTTGTCCAGTTATCATATGAGATTGAGTTGAGAAAACATTGGGATATATATCGGCAACTAGAGAGTTTGGTTCAGCAACTCGGTCAAAGAAACACGGTGCTCTGCCAGCACTTGGCAATGTTATCAGACCTACCAGCATCTGAGCAGTTAACTTCAAGGACTCCCATCAGCACCAAAGATCTTTCCACTCATAGGTATGTATGTCATTGCTTCCTTAGCATTTTTTTCTTTTATTTTTGTGAAAACTAGAGAGTTGGAATGGATTTTTTTTTTTTCTTTTTTGTTTTTTTTTTTTTGAGACAGGGTTTCTCTGTGTAGCCCTGGCTGTCCTGGAACTCACTTTGTAGACCAGGCTGACCTTGAACTCAGAAATTCGCCTGCCTCTGCCTCCCAAGTGCTGGGATTAAAGGTGTGCGCCACTGCTGGCTGGAACAGAAATTTTAAAGGTTTAAAAATTACTTGTATTCAGATTTGGCATTTCTGCTTTTCTTTTATCCTTTAAATTTTTTGCTCCCTTTCTGTTCATGTTAGGTCTGAATGTAGCCACTTTAGAGCTGAAGTCAATGAGTTGAGGGAGTAAAGTGATAAAATAGTTTACTCCCACTTAGACACCTAGATTTGGGTCAGGAAATTTGAATACAGCCTTGTATCATAGGTATTGCTGGGCATGATACTGATTGTATCGGGAAGAGGGTAGTAGGGTGCGAAGACTTTATTTCCCTATCTGTTGAGGTAGATCACTAAAATGAAAGCTGGCCCTTCTGGACATCTAAGCAGTTAATGATAACAAGATACTGGAATTGAAGGCTAAAAGTATTAGACTTCAAAAGTCTGTACTCTGCCCGATGTGTGGCTCATATTTGTAATCCCAGCACCTAAGAGGCTGAGGAAGAGCTATACTAAGTTTGACCTTTATGGGCTATGTAATAACGTTCAACAAACACTTGTCTTTTAAATCCTGTGTAGTGATGGGATTACATATTTAATTTTAACTTTCTGGAAGCTGGGGCAGGAATTTGAGGTCAGCTTGGGATACATAGCAAGAATTCTAGGACAGCCTGAGCTGCACAATGGGACTTTGTATTTTAAAGAAAGAAAGAATTGGCATGGAGGCTGGGGAGAGCTGCGGAGACAGCTTAGTCACTGCAGTGCTTGTGTACAAGTTTGAGAGCCTCAATTTGATCCTCCAGAAACTACATAAAAAAGCCAAGTGCAGTGGCACACTCCTATCATCTCTACACTGGAGAGGTAGAGGAGGAAAGATCCTAGTGCCTGCTGGTTAGCCAGTCTCATAGAATGGGTGAGCGCCAGGTTCATGAGAGACTTAAAAGTGAGGCAGAGAGTGGTTGAGGAATACCCCCAACATTAACCTTTGGGCTCCCCGTGTGCATATGGAGACACACACACACATTTTGTATGCTGCTACTCATTTTTTGGTAGGATCAGAATAACATACTTTAGCTTTTAATCCCAGAACTTGAGAGGCAGAGGCAGAGACAGATTTCTGAGTTCCAGTCCAGCCTGGTCTATGTAGCAGATTCCAGGACAGTCAGGGCTACACAGAGAAACCCTATCTTGAGGGGAGGGGAGAGATTTGTATGTGTGAACTGAGAGAGAGCAAACTCTGTGTTGATGTATGTATATTATGAGTAAAAAGAGCATGTCTTCTTATAAGGCAGGCATAACATGCTGCTTTAGATTTATCTTTTGTCTTATAGGCTGATGGATTTTCTGCCATTAAGTGTGATGTTAAAATGGCTTTGTTAATTAGCAGGATTTTTACCAACCAAATACTAAACAAATTAAAATAGGCAGTTTGTTGTTAATAGCCATTTATATAGGTCTTACATTTTTAGTTTTTCTCTTTTAATCCCACCACAATTTTGTGACATAAGTATTAAAGAATGATTTTTCCCGTGTCATTGTTGCTGCTGCTTTATCATAGATGTGTTCTGTAAAAGAAGTATTTTCTTGGGACATATCATTGAAGCTCACTTTGAAGTAAACTAATAACAGTTAAGAATCAAGATGATGTTTATATCTAAAATATGGAAGATGGAGAAACTGGAAATTCAGATTTTCCTTTAAAGGATTATTTATCTTTTGAGGTAGTGTCTTATTGGATTTGAATTTGCTATGTAGCCTTGAGCCTCTAATCCATCTATCTTAGCTTCCTGAGTGCCGGGATGACAGGGTTTTACAACATACTCAAATTTAGATATTTCTCCTCTGAAATAATATTATACTTGAGATGGTTTCAGTTGTTCAGTACTAGAAACACATACATTACTACTTTTTAGTTGTTGATTAGCTATCACTATCTGTTACCCAATTTGGTGGGTTATAATTTTGAAAACTATTAACTTGAATATTTTTTTCTCTTTAATTTTAATTAAATGTAATTAATTTTAATTCTCTTTAATATTTTTGTATTTTAGGCTTTATCAACTTTTAGAAGGAGACAATAAGAAAAAAGAATTGTTTATAACTCATGAACACCTGGAGGAAGTGGCTGAGAAATTGAAACAAGATGTTTCTGTAAAACAAGATCAGTTGGCAGTATCTACTCAAGAACATTTTTTCTTTTTGTCCAAACTAAATAATGATGTGGACATGCTTTGTGATGCTTTGTATCATGGAGGGAATCAGCTATTGCTTTGTGATCAGGTGAGTGTTTACCTAAAAAACAGTGCAGCATGTGTCCTTATTACCAGTTGGCACATCTTCTGGGTATATGCCCAGGAGAGGTATTGCTGGATCTACCGGTAGTACTATGTCTAGTTTTCTGAGGAACCGCCAGACTGATTTCCAGAGTGGTTGTACCAGCTTGCAATCCCACCAGCAATGGAGGAGTGTTCCTCTTTCTCCACATCCTTGCCAGCATCTGCTGTCACCTGAATTTTTTTTTTTAAAGATTTATTTTATTTATTATATGTAAGTACACTGTAGCTGTCTTCAGACACTCCAGAAGAGGGCGCCAGATCTCGTAACGGATGGTTGTGAGCCACCATATGGATGCTGGGATTTGAACCTATCACCTTCGGAAGAGCAGTCGGGTGCTCTTACCCGCTGAGCCATCTCACCAGCCCCACACCTGAATTTTTTTATCCTAGCCATTCTGACTGGTGTGTGGTGGAATCTCAGTGTTGTCTTGATTTGCATTTCCCTGATGATTAAGGATGTTGAACATTTCTTCAAGTGCTTCTCAGCCCTTCAGTATTCCTCAGTTGAGTATTCTTTGTTTAGCTCTGTATCCCATCTTTTAATGGGGTTATTTGAATTTCTGGAGTTCAGCTTCTTGAGCTCTTTGTGTATATTGGATATTAGTAGTCCCCTATTGGATTTAGGATTGGTAAAAATCCTTTCCCAATCTGTTGGTGGCCTTTTTGTCTTATTGATAGTATCTTTTGCCCTACAGAAGCTTTGCAATTTTATGAGGTCCCATTTGTCGATTCTTGATCTTACAGCACAGGCCATTGCTGTTCTGTTTAGGAATTTTTCCCCTGATATGGATCTTCGAGGGTTTTCCCCACTTTCTCTATAAATTTCAGTGTCTCTGGTTTTATGTGGAGTTCTTTGATCCACTTAGACTTGAGCTTTGTACAAGGAGATAAGAATGGGTCAATTCCTAGTCTTCTACATGATAACCACCAGTTGTGCCAGCACCATTTGTTAAAAATGCTGTCTTTTTTCCACTGGATGGTTTTAGCTCCTTTGTCAAAGATCAGGTAACCAAAGGTGTGCGGGTTCATTTCTGGGTTTTCAATTCTATTCCGTTGATCTACCTGTCTGTTGCTGTACCAGTACCATGCAGTTTTTATCACAATTGCTCTGTAGTACAGCTTGAGGTCAGGCATGGTGATTCCACCAGAGGTTCTTTTATTGTTGAGAATAGTTTTTGCTATCCTAGGTTTTTTGTTATTCCAGATGAATTTGCAAATTGCCCTTTCTAACTCAGTGAAGAATTGAGTTGGAATTTTGATGGTGATTGCATTGAATCTGTGGATTGCTTTCGGCAGGATAGCCTATTAATCCTGCCAATCCATGACCATGGGAGATCTTTCCATCTTCTGAGAAAAATATGGAATGCTTCACGAATTTGCATGTCATCCTTGCGCAGGGGCCATGCTAATCTTCTCTGTATTGTTCCAATTTTAGTATATGTGCTGCCGAAGTATTCTTTTTTTTTTCCTCGTTCCGGACAACCCTGCTCTCTCTGGTCTGCCCCACTCAATCTGGTTGGGCCCCGCTTGCTCCGGCTGGCCCCGCTTGGCCCCGCTCGCTCCAGCCTGCCTGCTCGCTCCGTCCCTGCTCTCTCCTGTCCAAGGACTCATTTATTATTATTCATAAGTACACTATAGCTGACTTCAGACGCACCAGAGGAGGGCGTCAGATCTCATTACAGGTGGTTGTAAGCCACCATGTGGTTGCTGGGATTTGAACTCATCACCTTCGGAAGAGCAGTCAGGTGCTCTTTACCCGCTGAGCCATCTCACCAGCCCAAGCCTTGTATTCTTTTTTTTTTTTTTTTTTTTTTTTTGGTTTTTCGAGACAGGGTTTCTCTGTATAGCCCTGGCTGTCCTGGAACTCACTCTGTAGACCAGGCTGGCCTCGAACTCAGAAATCCGCCTGCCTCTGCCTCCCGAGTGCTGGGATTAAAGGCGTGCGCCACCACGCCCGGCTCAAGCCTTGTATTCTTAAATGAGTTGCATATGTACAATGGCTATCTTGGAGTAACAAAATTAATTTAAAATTTTGTATCAATATATAAAGATTTATACCAATGAAAACCTTAACTTATATCAGTATATAAATTCTGTACCAATGTAAGAAAATATAACCAATTCTGCATCAAAATATAAAGATTTCTATCAGCTTAAGTTTATGGCTATAAAATGTTATATTAATAATCCATCCCCATTTATCTAATTTGTTATACTATTACAATATTCCCCCCCCCCTTTTTTTTTTCAACCCCCTTCCCTTTACCTAAGAAAGGAAGGATAGAGAAGAGGAAAGGAAAGATAGAAATGTAAGTCTAAGCTCTCTATTTTGTTTATTCCCTGTCCAAAACTATAATTATTTGTAAATTATCTCTTAAAAATGACAATATATTTTATAAAATAACCAAAACCAGACACTCCAAATTAAGGGATTCGGGTGATGATTTTCTTAACTATTTCTTCCTGTTAAATTGGGGTGAAGGATTCCTTTTTTGGGGGGGTGGCAAGAAAATTAGGAAAAATGGTTAGTCTCAAGAAGCAAGCTGTAGCATTTGTTGTCCAGTCTCTGTGTATTGAGAAAGTTCATCTTAACTGAAGTCTTGACTGGAACCATCTGAAAGGCTGGATGAACTGAGATGGTAGGGGATTAGCAACCCTTTCTGAAACTGTTCAGGAAGTAAGTCTCTGGAACCAGCATCAGTTGAGGCAAGATCAAGTTGAGGCAAGATCAAGCAGGGAGCTAGAACAGCAAGTCATTGTAGCATTCCTGAGGGTGATTCTTGTCAGAGCTATCCTTTTGGTGTTTTATTTTGTATTGTATGAACTTTGTAACCAATATTTAGTTCTATAAAGATATTTGTATGTATTGTGCAAGATGCATAGATCAGTTAAGGATGAATTTTTGTTTCTTGTTTGAGCAGGTGAAAGACAACTTTTTTTTTTATATGAGCTAGTTTGGTCAATAACCAAATTGTAATAAATCTTCGTTCATGTCATGTGAAAGGATAACATGATGAATTTTGGTAATTCTGTAAGCAACAATATTTATATTATAGGCTGAAGTTTTGGCTAGAGACATTTTCATGTCTCAGGCAGTTTCAGGGCTGCTCCTATGTAGAGGATCAGCTAGTCATGTTACCTGTCCTGTTTGGTCTTCTTGATTTTTTTTTTTTTTTTTCTTTCTGTCTGCAGCCAAGATCTTCTGCAGCATGTCTTCCTCTGTTATGTCTGATTCATATTTCTTTAGAAGGAGTCCAAAGCCTTTTTTTCCTTTCCTGTTTTAACATAAGATTAGGCCAACCCACTACAACTCTTTACTCTTTAACTTAGTATTCAGTCACTGAGGCTGTTGATACAGCCTTCTACACGCTAGGGAAGGACTTCATCATTGAGGTACAACCCCACAATTTTTTTTTTTGAAACAGGTCTCATGTGCTCAGGGTAGCCTTAAATTTACTTTGTAGCTCAAGTTGGCCCTAAACTTGCAATCCTTCTTTTGCTGGATTACAAACATGCTTCCCAGTGACTAGCATTTGCTTGTTTTCATTTCATTTCCATTTTATTTATTTATTTATTTATTTATTTATTTGGGACAATGTCTCTCTGTGTATTTCTTGTTCAACTGGCACTCACCATGTAGATCAGGCTAGCCTCAAGCTCAAAGAGATCTGTTTGCTTCTCCTTCCCCAGTGCTGGGATTAAAAGTGTGTACCACCATACATGTACATGTTTTTTAGTATTATTTTATGAAACTTATCTATGTAGACACATATATAGTTTTTTCTTTTATATAATTACTGTTCCATTATATAAAATTTCATAATTGCCTGTTCTTTTGACAGATGTTAAAATAATTTCTAGTTTTCTGTGGTTAGTTGTTGTGTTAGTAAGTCATATATATACACACCTTTTTGTAGACCAAATGCCTAATAGAAGCAACTTAAAGTGGAAAAGATGTCATGATTTGAGAGAGTTTAATTCATGATCATTTGGCCCCATGTGCTTAGACAGAACATCATAGTGGCAGAGGAGGTTCTCATTGTTATCACAGGAAGCAGGAAGACACCACTCTGCCTCTCTGCCTTTGTCTCTCTTTCTCTCTCACTAGGAGTCTTTTAAGATATAGGTAGACATTTTTTATCATATTTTTAAAATTATACTTTTTTCTGTGTTTTGTGGATGCATGTGTGCCATGGTGCATAATTGAGATCAGGACAATTTATAGGAGTTGGTTCTCTTCATTCTACTATATGGTCCCAAGGATTGAACTCAGGTTTCAGGCTTGCCTGAGGCATCTCTCTGGCCCATTAGTTTGTTACTCTTGAGCATTGTCTCTTTTTTTTTGGTTTTTTTTGAGACAGGGTTTCTCTGTATAGCCATGGCTGTCCTGGAACTCACTTTGTAGACCAGGCTGGCCTCAAACTCAGAAATCCGCCTGCCTCTGCCTCCTGAGTGCTGGGACTAAAGGCGTGCACTACCACGCCTGGCTTTGAGCATTGTCTTAGTCAGGGTTTCTATTCCTGCACAAACATCATGACCAAGAAGCAAGTTGGGGAGGAAAGGGTTTATTCAGCTTACACTTCCACATTGCTGTTCATCACCAAGGAAGTCAGGACTGGAACTCAAGCAGGTCAGGAAGCAGGAGCTGATGCAGAGGTCATGGAGGGATGTTCCTTACTGGCATGCTTCCCTTGGCTTGCTCAGCCTGCTCTCTTATAGAACCCAAGACTACCAGCCCAAAGATGGTCCCACCCACAAGGGGCCTTTCCCCCTTGATCACTAATTGAGAAAATGCCTTACAGCTGGATCTCATGGAGGCATTTCCCCAACTGAAGCTCCTTTTTCTGTGATAACCCCAGCCTGTGTCAAGTTGACACATAAAACCAGCCAGTACAAGCATTTTATTTATTATTTATTTATTTATTTATTTTTTTGCTTGTTTATTTATTTATTTATTTATTTATTTATTTATTTATTTATTTATTTTTACAGTTCAGCCCATTGCTCCCTTCCTGGTCCCTCCACCCACAGTTTCTCATCCCATTCCTCCTCCTCCCGCCATCTCCAAGAGGACGCCCTCCCTCCCCCAGGACTCCCCACTCACTGGGGCATCAAGTTTCTCAAGTGTTAGGTGCATCTTCTCCCACTGAGGCCAGACCAGACAGTCTTCTGCTGTTCACGTGTCAGGGGCCTCAGACTAGCTTGTGTATGCTGCCTGGTCTCAGTGTCTGAGAGATCTTAAGGGTCCAGGTTAGTTGAGACTGTTAGTCTTCCTTTGTTGCTCTCCTCCTCAGCTTCTTCTAGCCTTTTCCTAATTCTACCAAAGGGGTTCCCAACTTCAATACAATGGTTGGGTGTAAGTGTCTGCATCTATTTTAGTCAGCTGCTTATTGGGTCTCTCAGTGGACCACCATACTAGGCTCCTGTCTGTAAGTACACCATAGCATCAGTAATAGTGTCAGGCCTTGGAGTCTCTCACCTCCAGGTCTCTGGTACTTTCTAGAGGGTTGTCCCCACCTCTACCCCCACCCCAAGGTTGCATATTTCCATTCATTCTGCTGGCATTCAGGGCTTCCTTCTCTTCTGTCTCTTTTCACCCCTATACCTGATCGCGCTTCCCTTTCCCCTTGCCCCTCCCCCAGGTCAGTCCCTCCCTCCCTCTGCCTCCTGTGATTTTTTTTTTTTCTTCTCCCTCCCAAGTGGGACTGAAGCACTTGGGCTTTTCTTCTTGTTAACCTTCTTGAGTTCTGTGGTTGTATCCTAGGTATTGTGTACTTTTTTGGCTAATATTCACTTATTAGTGAGCACATTCCATGCATGTCCTTTTAGTTCTGAGTTAACTCATTCAGGATGATATTCTATAGTTCCATCCATTTGCCTGCAAAAGTCAGGATGTCCTCATACTTAATAGCTGAATAGTGTAAATGAACCATATTTTCTGTATCCATTCTTCCATTGTGGGGCATCTGGGTTGTTTCCAGCTTCTGGCTATCACAGATAAGGCCACTGGGAACATAGTGGAGCACATGCCCCTGTGGCATAGTGGGGTATCTTTTGGGTATATACCCAAGAGTGGTATAGCTAGGTTTTCTTGTAGATCTATTTCCAATTTTCTGAGGAACCTCCAGATTGATTTCTAGAGTGGTTGTACCAGTTTGCAATCTCACCAGCAATGGAGGAGTGTTCCTCTTTATCCACATCCTTGCCAACATATGCTGTCACCTGAATTTTTGATCTTAGCCATTCTGATTATTTTAAGGTGGAATCTCAGGTTGTTTTGATTTTCATTTCCCTGATGACTAAGGATTTTGAACATTTCTTTAAATGCTCTGCCATTTGAGATTCCTCTGTTGTAAATTCTCTGTTTAGCTCTATACCCCATTTTTTTGATTGGTTGTTGAGTTTTTTTGGAGGTTAGCTTCTTGAATTCTTTATATATTTTGGATATTAGTCCTATTGGATGCGGGGTTAGTGAAGATTTTTTTCCTCAATCTGTAGGCTGCCGATTTGTCCTGTTAACTGTGTCTTTTGTCTAACAGAAGATTTTCAGTTTCATGAGGTCCCATTTATCAATTCTCGATCTTTGAGCATGAGCCATTGGTGTTCTGTTTAGTGAATCTTCCTGAGCACCCCCCACTCCCACCCCTTGACTCTTTTGAGCATATTTTAAAAGGAAAAAAAATCAGCCAAATTAAAATGAATAGAATACTTCTAAAGTTTGCATTTAATTCTGAATTGCTCTAAATTATTTTGTTGCTCACAGTTGACTTCATTTTCTACACTGTACATCAAGAATATTGGGGAAAGCCGGGAGGTGGTGGCGTGCGCCTTTAATCCCAGCACTCAGGAGGCAAAGGCAGGTAGATTTCTGAGTTCGAGGCCAGCCTGGTCTACAAAGTGAGTTCCAGGACAGCCAGGGCTATACAGAGAAACCCTGTCTCAGAAAAACCAAAAAAAAAAAAAAAAAAAAAAAAGAATATTGGGGAAAACAAATTTTTTTGAGACAGTCTTACCATGTTACCCTGCTGCTCTGGAAATTACTATATAGACCTTGTCTTCTTGCCTTTGCCTCTAAGTGGTAGAATTACAGTTCTGAGTCGCCATGGTCATCTAAAAAGTGTTTTAAAAGTACTTGACCAGCTGCACCTTTAATCCCAGCACCTGGGAGGCAGAGGCAGGCAGATTTCTGAGTTCGAGGCTAGCCTGGTCTACAAAGTGAGTTCCAGGACAGCCAGGGCTACACAGAGAAACCCTGTCTCGAAAAACCAAAACAAACAAAAAAAAAAGTACTTGACCATCAGCAGCTACCTCATGATAGTCTCTATTATAAGATGCATCTTCATTTCAGATTTGTGGAGATCTGAAAAAAATACATTGTAGATTCCCAAGAATAGTTTTTATTATAATATCGCTATTTGGCATCATTGATGTTTTACTACCTCATTAGGATATAAAATATCAAGTCAAGTTGTACATAGTGGTGAACATCTTTAATCCCAGCCCTTGGGAGGCAGAAGCAGGCAGATCTGTGTGAGTTCAAGGCCAGGCTTGCCTACATACTGAGTTCCAGGACAGCCAGGATTCTGTAGTCCTGCCCCCACTCTCTGCAAAAAGGAAATTTAAAAGGTCAAGTCAGTTTGATTAGTGAAGCTGAACATTTTTAGTATCTGCTATAGGAATATTAGCACTTTAAGATCATTAGGATTTAATCAAAATTAAAAGTGAGGTTATTAGTATACCAAATTATTGTTTTACCAAAATTTTCTTAGAGAACATTAAAAGTAGACAATAATGTCAACATTATCTTTTTTTTTTTAATGTATTTTTGAAGTACAGATCTGTAAAATAGGCATATGTGACAGGTCTAAAAGCAGTCTTTTTTTTTTTTTTTTTTTTTTCCCCCCCCTCGAAATAGGGTTTCTCTGTAGCCCTGACTGTCCTGGAACTCATTTTGTAGACCAGCTGGTCTCAAACTCAGAAATCTGCCTGCCTTTGCTTCCCAAGTGCTGGGACTAAAGGCGTGCACTACCACCGCCTGGCTAAATATTTATATATATATATATATATATATATATATATATATATATATATATATATATTTAATGTTTGTGAGTACACTGTTGCTGTCTTCAGACACACCAGAAGAGGGCATCCTTTTACAGGTGGTTGTGAGCCACCATGTGGTTGATAGGAATTGAACTCAGGACATCTGGAAGAGCAGCCTGTGCTCTTAACCACTTTGCCATCTCTCCAGCCCAAATCTGAGTTCTTTTTTTTGTTTGTTTTGTTTTTTTATTTTTGTTTTTGTTTTTTTGGCTTTTTGAGACGGGGTTTCTCTGTGTAGCCCTGGCTTTCCTGGTACTCACTCTGTAGACCAGGTTGGCCTCGAACTCAGAAATCCACCTGCCTCTGCTCCCAAGTGCTGGGATTAAAAGCGTGCACCACCACCACCTGGCTCCAAATCTGAGTTCTCAAGCAGAAGAATTACATATGTTAGTATGGTTTTCATTAAGTATTCTGTGTAATTTCATTTTATAGGACAAGAAAAAAGAGAAAAGATTTTTGTGAGGTAGGGATTTTTGTTTGTTGTTTTTAAATGGTTGAAGAAAGCAGCATGCTCCTGTGTGGATTTTTATTGTCAATGTGATTATATAATATAGTCAGATAACCTACATTACCATTTCTAGAGACTCCGGGATGATTGTAGCTCCATGTATTCTTTAGTCGATGTGGAGGCAGACGTAAATCAATAGTTGGTGGTCTGGCTGACGTCTCCAAATCCACCCCACTAATCTAGTTCTTCAGGTGATGTGAATAAACCATCTATCTACTCACCTAGCTGATGCTCACCAATGACAGAAATGAATAAAGGGTTCCACCTGAGTCTAGTTTGGTGAACCAGTGAGTTTAATTGCAAAAACAGGATTTAAATGAGAGACCAATTACTAGAGCATGGGCAGTTAACTTATTGGCAACTCTACTGCCCAAAAAAGTCTCCCTCCCAACTGTTAACTCTCTGTATATCCTCTTGGAGAGTCAGGAAGGAGAGCTTTCTGAGCCTCTCCCACCCCTATAACAAAGCATTTGTGGGTCCATACTGAAGCAATTGTTTTTTGTTTTTTGGTTTGTTTGTTTGTTTGTGGTTTTTTTTTTTTTTTTTTTTTTGGTTTTTCGAGACAGGGTTCCTCTGTATAGCTCTGGCTGTCCTGGAACTCACTTTGTAGATCAGGCTGGCCTTGAACTCAGAAATCCGCCTGCCTCTGCCTCCCAAGTGCTGGGATTAAAGGTGTGCGCCACCACGCCCGGCTGCAATTGTTTTTTATTAGACTTCATTTCAAGGTTTTTCCTGCATTTATATGTCTTGGGTACAGATTAAGCTACAATGAAGTTTCATTAATAAGACCTTCATGAAAAAGTTTTTGTTCACTATTTTTGTATTTTTATATGAAGACATAGAACAGATCAGGTACACTTAGGAAGTAAGAGTTTACATTGAGTCATTCAGAATTACCTATTAGATGTTATTATAGTTAATTTTGTATAGACTATAAATCTGGTGGAAACAACCTCTTTGCTTTCTTGTTTGCTTGACATAGGGCCTCATGCTGCAGTACAGGTTAGTGTGGAACTCACTATGTATTCCAGTCTGACCTCAAACTTAATAGCAATCCTGCCTCAGCTTTCTTACTCTGGGATTACAGACATGAGCACATGGCCAAGACTTTTCATTACATTTATTTTTGTGTGTGGAATTGTGCACACATGTCTAAAGATCAGAGGACAATTGGAAGTCTATTGTTTCTTTCAAGCATGTAGGTTTGGGGGATCAAACAGGTCATTAGGCTTGATAGCAAGCACCTTTATCCACTGAGCCATCTCTTCAGCCTAGTGATCTTTAATTACAGATTTTTGTTTTTCTTTCGTTTATTTTTTTAATTTTTTTTTCTGTTTTTTTTGAGACAGGGTTTCTCTGTATAGCCCTGGCTGTCCTGGAACTCACTTTGTAGACCAGGCTGGCCTCGAACTCAGAAATCTACCTGCCTTTGCCTCCTGAGTGCTGGGATTAAAGGCGTGCGCCACCACGCCCAGCTCTTTCGTTTATTTTTTAAAGACAGGATCTCACTGTGTAGTCCTGGCTGTATTAGAATTAATTATTCAGATCCGGCTAGCCTAGAACTCAGAGATATTTCTGCCTCTATCTCCAAGCATTGAGATTAAGAGTGTGTGATATGGGTTTTTATTATGAGAAATCACAGAATTTCCTTTTAAATTATATTTTAAATTTCTAGTTGGTGTTTGGAATAAAGTTCTTGAAGCTTTTTCTTCCTGTTTCAGGAGTTAAAGGAGCACTTTCATCAAGTTGAATCTCAGTTGAATGAACTAAATCATCTCCTTACTGATATTCTTGCTGATGTGAAGACGAAAAGAAGAATTTTGGCAATTAATAAATTGTATTAAGTGGAGAGATAACTATATGTATATATTTTTTAAAGATGAAGACTATAAAAGATGTTGTGGAAAATTTAGAAAACCAGTTAAAGATTAAGGCTTCGGGTCTTAAAGACTGAAGACTTCTAAAAACGGAATATTTACTATGCCTGCTGTGTTGTAAAGTACTGGAATATATCTAATAAACTACTAAATTTCTTTTTTTTTTTTTTACATTTATTTGTATGCAGGGAGGGATGTGTGTGTCTGCTGTGGTCTTGTACATTAGTGTGTACCATAATGGCTATGTGAGATAAGAGAACAATTTGGAGGAGTTGGTATTATCCTTTTACCATGAGAGCTCTGGAAATGGAAATCAGGTCATTATTCTTGGGGACAGTGACTAGCCCATCTTGTCAGGCTCAATGCTACTAAGTTTATGAATTTAAGATCAACAGAACTTTTTATTTTAATAGATTAGTGTTAAGTTGAACTTCCCTAATCTGAAGTTTTTAAATGGTCCCAAATCTGAAACTTTATAAGTAACTGGGATGATTCCATGAGTGAAAATTTCTACATCTAATCTTGCATAACAGATCAGAGTCACAAAACAGATGCTAAATTATAAAACAACCTTCAGTTCGTCTTAAATACAAATGAATTTCACATTTCAGCTTGGGTTCTATCCCTAAGATATCTAATTTGTATATGTACAAAAATTAAAATATCTGAAACACTTTGGTCCTATACATTTTAAGATGGGGGATATTTAGTTTGCATTAGTTTGGTTGTTAACCCCTGTAACCGCTGTTCAGAGTGGAGGTGCTGTGCTTTTGTAGCACTGGCTAGCCAGACTGGGCTTGAATTTTTAAGAGATCTGCTTGCCACTCTCTGAATTCATGGTCCTGCGTTGACTGTGCTGGGATTATCAGCATATATCACCACATTAGACTGCTTACCAGTTATCCAAGAGCTCATTTCATGATATATTTCTGTTAAATACTAATACTAAATAGCATAAGAGATCAGCTGTTTTAAATACCTCTAAGGATTTTGTTTTTTACTTTTGTTATATGGAGTACCAGTCTAAAAAATGACACATCTCAAAGTGTTTTGTTCATTTTTAGAAAGAAAATAATGTGGGAAAATATATTAACTGCTTTTCTGGTGGGTGGTAGCAAAATCGCTTTAAATTGGCACCAGGTAATTTAGATATGTGAACAAGATGCTTGTTCTGTTCTTTTCACCTAAACCTTTACCTGCTTGGGGACCAGTAGGGTGTGTCAGTGTCAAGATGGCAGGTTGTCTGCTTTGATGACCCAAGTCAGTTTTAACTTCCATATTTATAGTCAGTCATATGCTTGAAAATTAATAATAGGTCATTTTTAGAACTGATGAGTATTTTAGTACACTTTTTACTTTACA
Source organism: Mus minutoides (assembly GCA_902729485.2). Taxonomy (NCBI): domain Eukaryota; kingdom Metazoa; phylum Chordata; class Mammalia; order Rodentia; family Muridae; genus Mus; species Mus minutoides. The sequence goes on from LR755129.1 coordinate 2,014,407, forward strand.
ATTGTTTAATTAGAAATTAAGGTTTGTTTTTTTGTTTGTTTGTTTTTTTGTTTTTTTCTCCACCAAGATGTGGTTTCTCTGTGTAGTCCTGGCTGTCTTGGAACTGGCTCTGTAGACCAGGCTGGCCTTAAATTCAGAGATTCACCCATCTTTGCCTCTCTAGTACTGGGATCAAAGATGTGTGCCACTACCACCCAGCGAGTCAAATCAAACCCAGGGTTTACACATACCAAGCAAATGCTCTCTCTACCAGTGAGCTTTATCCCCAGCATTTTTTTTTTTAAACTTTAAAAATATTTGAGACTGGGTCTTGTTCAGGTGCCTAGGCTGTCCTTGAATTTGCTCTGCCTAGGCAGGCTTCAACTGTTTTCCTCCTGCCTCAGCCTCCCAGTTCAACTTACATCAACATGTCTCACTTCTCATTTTTCCATCCTATTTGTGTTTCATAATTGAAACCTGTTTCTTGTAGTTTTTAATACCTTTTTAAAATTATATACATAAATCCTTTTAAAGTCTTAAAATTAATATGTGGGTACTTATTTTATATTTAGGACTTTATGAAAATGGAAAATTATGAGGCATGTGTAGGTTTTGATGTCTGTGAGACACCCCTCTCCGCTGTTGCTCAGAAGATTATGTCTGCTATGCGTTCAGGTGATTTAATGGATTCTAGGAATGAGGGAGAGAGTACAAAGAGTAAGTAATTTTATGTGCCTTTTATTGTCTTGAACATTAATTATTTTAAAGACTAAGACAAGTGAAATGGATATAAAATTATTTCATAGAACTTTATATTTTGTAGGGATTTTTGTTACCTAAAAAGGAAGTAGTTTCCAATATGTTCCCTCCCTGCCTTCCCATTCATTGTGACCAAATTGCTTACTGAATTAATCCCATTGTTTTAATACAACACACTCTTCCTTGTTTCAGGTATTCTAGTATATTCAAAGAAGATGAGATCTTTTATAATGCCTCTTGCTTGACTGTCAGATTACTGAATTTGTACATAATAGTTGCTGTTGTATGTGGTCATAAGAGAAGTGTTTCTGTTATTGTACTGCCATAAAATGTATAAACTCTGGGTATCAGAGAAGAATGGCTTTGTATGGGTTTATGATGTGTGCTATAATAGTAAAAAGCTGTGGCATATATTCTCAGGTTCAGGTATAGCTGAAAGGTTTGTAACAAGTTTTTTTAATCAGCAAAGCCAGTAATTTGTGGCTTCTTTTCATACAAAATAAGTTATAAGTGATACTGTTAGGATATTGAGATGAAATCATTCAGAATATTACCAAGTATTGGCACAAATGCTAACAAATAAACACATTTTCTCAGTTAGGAGACAATAGTACTCGGGGCTGGAGAGATGACTCAGTGAAAAAGAGGCATCAGGCTTGAGCAGCCAATCCCTTGTATTCAGATGGAAAAGCCAGCTATGTGTATCTGTAACCTCAGTATTTGAGGTAGAGGCAGGTAAATATAGGGAGTTTATTGACCAGCCAGCCTAAGTGAAAATTACTGCTTACATTGCTAGAATCTCAATTTTTCTCAAAATACTCTTGTCCAAAGGTGACCACTACCTGACTTACTACAACTTTTATAATGAAAGGCATTTTATATTGCTTCAAAGACCTCTTTGTCAGAGATTACTTATCTATTTGTAGGGTCCAGACTTCCTGTCTGAGGTACACAGGTCTGTTCATGGCTCAATTTCACTGCATCAGGTCCCTGTCAGCAAAGTGTGAACTCATATAGTAAATGCCCCTTCCAAGGCATGTTTGAAGACCATCAACTTGCTTGTAAGTTGGATTACCAGTTGGACTCAGGATAATTTCTCTTCAGTCCTAGTCTAAATAACAGTCTCATAGGGGTGGGTGTGAAATCATGTGCCAGAATGACTCTGGGCCTGTAAAGGCTTCATGAAGCTGCTTTACCACCAACTGAGACCTTGTATCTCAGAACATGAAAGAAATACATTTACACTTTGTTCTTTAAGCCATTGTATTAGAAGCTTTTGTGCTTGTAGCCTTTTTTTTTTTTTTTAATCTTAACTCCCTTTATATTCAGAATTGGGGTTCATCTGTAAACTTTGGCATTATATTGTTCAGTAATACTGTTAAAAAAGATTTGTCAGTTACTGGGGTCAAAGGAATTTTTAAGGTTGTTAGCTGACTAGATGCTGTGTTATACTTGAGATTAAGAAAATTTTTTTGTCAGTATGTTTGTTTTTATCTTCGTTTTCATATAAAAAAACTTTCCAGCACACATTTATTAGAACTTTTATTTTTAGTTAGAGTTTAGGGATATATATTATATTAAAAATATTTTACAAACATGAATTCATAAAAGGCTGATTTCCTAAAAAGTACTTCTTAAAATCCATTTAATGTGAAATTCGTCTTTATTCCCAGTGTCTTGTAGGAGTATTTTGCAATGTCAGGGACAGAATAGAAACAAAATGACAAAATAGACCTATGATGATTGTATTCCTTTTAATTAGGAGTAAATGAGTAAAAAAAGATTTTTTTTTAATACATATACACTGTAGCTATCTTCAGACATTCCAGAAGAGGGCACCAGATCTCATTACAGGTGGTTGTGAGCCACCATGTGGTTGCTGGGATTTGAACTCAGGACCTTCAGAAGAGCAGTCAGTGCTCTTACCCGCTGAGCCATCTCCAGCCCGAGTAAAAATTTTTATGTGTTAAATTAAGTATGAAATTCTTACTTCGGATCACTCTCATAGCCTTATAAGCCTTTAGATTTTCGTTCCCAAGGTCACTGCTCTCATTCAGACCCCTGCCTCATGGAGATTTTTATGGTAGCCATCAAGTTTTTTGTTTTCAGTTAACTGCCACTTTGGTGGTTTCCTTGTGCCATGGCTTGAGGTCATTGTTTGTCCTTGTTCTCTGGAAAGTTTGTCCCTAGAAATGTTACCATGTATTCCTATGTATCATCTGGTTTCAAACTCCCCTTTATATATTATATTCTGCTATTCTCTATTTTCCATCTTTTTGTGTTGCAGTAAATCTCCAACCCCAGTAAGCCTGTGCAAAAACCATACAACTCAGTTGTAATATTTGTAAGGTGCATGTCTGGATTGGGCAGAATTACCACTACACTATTCTATTCCCCAGCTATTAGATCCCTTGCTACTTGTAGCTTCTTCCCCCAGCTATGAGATTCCTTGCTACTTGTGACTTCTGGCCATGTGGTTCTCTGCTCCATTGTCCTTCCACTTCCTCTTCCTCCATCGTTCCTTCCTCCCTTATTACTCTTCCCCTACTCTCCAATACCTCTAGCCCCACCATTCCCTTGTATTGGTCAATCACAGGCTTTAGCCTTTATTTGAGTAGTTAAAATGGGAAAAAGGTTCACATGAAATCACCTGAGAACATGATTCATACTCATCAGGGCAGTCCCTCTTGAGGAAGCAGAATTAACAGAATACAAACAGCACCAGGTCAACCCACAACATTTTCCCCGTTTTGTCCAATTAAAAGGCTCTTTCAGATATAAATTGAGCACAGCCATTACAATTATGCAAATTATAAGGTATAAAATACACTTAACATCCACTTCATCATCTTTGTCCATTTGGATAAAGTACTCTAACATCTATCCTAGCTTAAGCCACAATTCAAGCTATATTTGAATTATGTTCTGGTTTTAGCTTGTATTGCCATCGGAAAACCATCCTCTCAAATCTATATAATTTCTCTCAGTGCTAAACAACTTGTGTTGACTATGAGACTATAACTAGTATTCAACCCTGTCAGAAATCAAAGAATGACTTAAATATATCTGAAAATATAGGAAACATAAAACATAGCTTTTAAAACTTAACCATTTTGTAGAGTCCACAGACTCTGGATCGTCTCTCATTCCTCAAAATGTTGGAGCATCAGTCTTCAGGCTTCTGGTCCAGGATCATCTGACAGACCTTTGCAAAACAGAATTATTGAGGACTGCTTACCCTGTCTTGGCAGAGTTATCAGTCAACTATTCTGCATAGTGTTTCCTTTTCCTGGACAGAAATTTTGTCTATAGATGAACTGAGGCAATTCTTGCCCAGTGGCTATCTTACCACAACTGGAACAACTCCACTGATGCTCACTTTCTTCTTTGAGGATGCAGACATGTCTCTAGTCAAATGATCTTTAATACTGAAACGTCCTTAAATGTCATACTCTGTGGACTTCTGACACTTTTGAAGACTGTCTGTGCAAAGTATATCTGAACTGTTAACTATTCTTAGTCATTTCAATTTGAGTAAATTAAGCCAGGCATGGTGGCGCACGCCTTTAATCCCAGCACTCTGGAGGCAGAGGCAGGCGGATTTCTGAGTTCTAGGCCAGCCTGGTCTACAGAGTGAGTTCCAGGACAGCCAGGGCTACACAGAGAAACCCTGTCTCTAAAAACAAAAAACAGAAAACAAAAAACAAAAAAATCAATTTGAGTAAATTAAAAACACCATATTGTAATTGGAGCAGAATATAATACAACCATGAGTTTACTATCTGGCCCTTAACTCATGTTACTTAATCATCCTTAACAGTTTGTAATGGAAGTTATTAGAAGGACTGGATTAAGCCTTGTATTGTTAGATAAGCTGCATAGGTACAATACTATCAAAGAATGACCATATTTATTAATTTCGAATTTTGTATCAATATAAGAAATTTACACCAATGAAAACCTTAAATCTGCATCAATCTATAAATTCCATACCAGTGCAAAGTTATAACTTCAACTTATATTTTTGTTTTTGTTCCATTCAGATTTTAACTATGACTCTGAAAATGTGACACTTTTCTGTCTCCCCTGTACTCATCATTTCCTTTTTGAGCTTTTTGTTTGTTTGTTTGTTTGTTTGAGACCTTTTTGACCTTTCACAGCTCACAGTGTTTTAGTGCTGGTTTTCTTTATGAACATGAATGCAGATTTTCTCAATAAAATACTTGTAAACTGAGTTTTAATACCACATTGAAAACATTGTACAACATGATCAAGTTAGTTTTATTCCAAGGATATAAAGATGATTCAAAACAAGCAAATTAGTAAATTAATATAGCACATAAATAGAATCAGGGATAGAAATCACATGATCATCTCAATAGATACATATATTTGACAAAGGCATTTGACAAAGTTCATTACCCTTTTATACTTGTCCTGAAGCAACTAGGTCTAGCAGGACCATACCTTAGCATACTAAGACAGTTAGGATCAGGTAACAGCACTTCCCTCCAAGTTTGACCACCTAAGTTCAATCACTAGGATCTACCTGGTGGACTGTGAGAATTCCTCCTGAAAGTTGTTTCCTGACTATATGTATGGTGTGGCACATTCACACACAAACATTGGTAAGTGTATTTTTAAAATTAAGAATTGTGAAGATTACTCCATGATTAAAGTACTTATACAAATGCAAGGACTAAAATTAAGATTCCAAGAATTCATGTAAATGCTGTGTGTGTGTGTGTGTGCATGTGTGTTTGTGTGTATACACATGTTTGTCTGTAGTGAGACTAGCCTTATCTGCGAATTTTCAGTTTGAGAGGTCTATATGAATAAGATAAAGGGTGATGGGAGATTCCTTACAGCAACTTTGAATCTCTACTTGCACAAGCACCCATGTGTTCATGTACCTACTCACATGTGTACCTATATTTGCAAACATACATATATACAATTGCACACTACACACATGAAAATGAGAAAATAATTTTAAAAAATTAAAAGACAACCTATAGTAAACATTAGATTAAGTGGAGAAAAAATTTGAAAGCATTCTCTGTAAAATCAGGAATAAGAAAACAATGTCTAATTAGTGAGATAAAGCAGCAGGTAAAGGTGCTTAATACTGAGCCTGGCAAGTTGAGTTCAATCCCTGGCACCCATATGGTAGAAGGACAGAACCAACATTGATAATTGTCCTTTCACCACTGGCATCCTATGGCAAGCACAACCCACCTCAAAATAAACATAACAAACAGTTTTTAAAAGACAAATACATCTATTTTCCACTGTTCTCCAATGTAGTTCTTGAATTCTTAAGCCAGAGCAGTAATGTGAGAGAGAAATAAAGAATACACATGGGAAAGGAAGCTGTCCAATTATTCCTATTTCAGACTGTGATCCTATACTTAAAAGACCCTGATACCACCAGAAAACTTATTTCTAAATAAACATTTTCATCAAAGAAGAAAGATAAAGTCAACATCAGTTGCTTTTCTATATAATGATAAAGAACATGTTGAAAAAAAAATCAGGCTGAGTGTGGTGGTGCATGCCTTTAATTCTAACACTTGAAAAGCAGAGGCAAGATATTTGAGGCCAGCTTGGTCTATATAGCAAGTTCCAGGACAGCCAGAACTACATCCTGTCTCAAGAAAGGAAGGGAAGAAGAAAGGATGGACAGACAGACGAAGTGAGAGACTTTTCCAGTGAAAAGAGTAGCACCAAGGGAAATTGAAGACACTAGAAGATGGAGAAAAATATGTTCATCGACTGCCCTGAAGGAAATGACTATTGCCAAAAGCAATCTATAGAATCAATGCAATCTCAATCAAAAGTCCAATGACAGTAATGACCACAAAACTAAAATTTGAACTAGACTCCTAAAAACACAGAAGACCTTAAGTTTTCAAAGCAATCCTGAGCAAAAAGCAACACTACGTGTATCACTCACACTTGATCTCAAACCATACCACAAAGCAGTAGTAACAAAAACAGCATGGTACCAACACAAAATCAGAGACCATAGAATTAAGGACTTGAAATAAACCCATGGAGCTACAAACTCCCGATTTTCAACAAAGATCCCAAAATATGTTGGAGCATATGACAACATTCTTCAATTGGTCCTGGGAAAACTAAAATTGTAACACCTGAAAGAAGAAAACAGGGAAAAAAGTTAAAGATCTACACAAGGGCTTTTTTTGTGTGTGTGGTTTTTCGAGACAGGGTTTCTCTGTATAGCCCTGGCTGTCCTAGAACTCACTCTGTAGACCAGGCTGGCCTCGAACTCAGAAATCTGCCTGCCTCTGCCTCCCGAGTACTGGGATTAAAGGCGTGCACCGCCACACCCAGCACACAAGAGCTTTCTAAATAGGACACTAGCCCAAGAAATCATCAAGAAGTGACCAATGGGATGGCACAGAATGGAGTTTGGGCATCTTGGGGAAGTAGTGAAGAGGCAGCCTACAAAATGGGAGAAAATCCTTGTGAGCTATTCATCTAACAGCATTGGCATCTAAACGTTTTTAAAACTCAAGAAATTAAAAAGAAAAAAAATGGCCAACAAATAATGAACAGATAAATTGAACAGAATTCTGAAAAACAATACATGAAAAAAAATGAATGTTTTTAACTGTCAGGAAAATTCAAATCAAAACTATATCGAGATGCCATTTTACCCCAGTTAGAATGTCATCAATAAGACAAATTTGGAACTGGATAGTTGGATCAGTGGTTAAGAGTACTTGTTGTAAAGGACCTGGGTTCTATTCCCAGGAACCATATGGAAACTTAACACCTGCTCGGGCACCAGGCATGCATGTGGTATACACAGGTACATGCAAGTAAAACACTCATAAAAATAATCTTTAAAAAAAGTTTTAAGAGTTTCTTTTTAATTTTTTTATGTTCAGGATACAGGGGAAAGGAACCCTTTAACAACACAGTTTAATGTATATGTAAATTAATGCACCTACCATGGAAATTAGTATAGAAGTCCTTTAAAAGAAAATATGACTGGCAGTGATGGTGAATGCCTTTAATACCAGCACTCAAGAGGCCAGAGGCAGGGACCAGAGGTAAGCAGAACTATAAGTTCAAGGCCAGTCTGGTTTACAGATATAGTTTCAGAACAGCCAGGGCTATACTGAAACCCTGTCTCCAAAAACCAAATAAGTAAATACATACATATGATCCAGTTGTACACTTCTGGGTATATATCCAATGAAATCAAAGTCAGATACCTACACACCTATTCACAATAGCCAGGTTATAGAATCAGAATACATGCCTGTTAGGGTTCTCTAGAGGAACTGAACTGATTTGAATGTATGGTGTGTGTGTGTGTATGTATGTATGGTTCTCTGCCAATGTTAGGCCCAAGAGGCCAGTAATTGTACAGTTCATGAGGGTGGCTTTCTCAATTGGTCCTCTGTATATACCAGAATGCCAAAGTAGGAAGTTCTAATGTCAGTGAATGGGCTTGCAAGTGAGAGCAAACAGGCAAAAAGAGAGCTTCCTCTTTTCTTTGGCTGTCCTGGAACTCACTCTGTAGACCAGGCAAGTCTCAAACTCATAGAGATCTGCCTCTGAAGTGCTGAGATTTAAGGTGTCCAGCACCACTGCCTGGTTGCTTCCTTCTCTATGTCTTTTATACAGACTGCAGCAGAAGGTGTGGTCCAGACTAAAGGTGGATCTTTCCACCATAAATAAATAAATAAATAAATAAATAAGCAAATAAATAAAAATTTAAAAATCCAGTTTGAAATTAAGTAGGTCTTTCCACTTCAAATTATTTACTTAAGAAAAAAACTCAGTTGTACCCTGCTGCTTGGATTTTAGTCAGTTCTAGATGTAATCAAGTTGGCAACTAAGACTAGCCACCACAAGTCCATTCTTTGTCAACTTGATACACAGTCATATTTTCTTATAGCACACTTTTTTCTTTTCTTTTTCTTTTTTATTAGATATTTTCTTTATTTACATTTCAAATGCTATCCTGAAAGTTCCCTATACCCTCCCCCCACCCTGATCCCCCTCCTGCCCACTCCTACTTCCTGGCCCTGGCATTCCCCTCTACTAGGGCATATAAAGTTTTTAAGACCAAGGGGCCTCTCTTCCCAGTGATGGCCGACTAGGCCATCTTCTGCTACACATGCATCTAGAGACACGAGCTCTGGGGGTACTGCTTAGTTCATATTGTTGTTTCACCTAAAAGGTTGTAGATCCCTTCAACTCCTTGGGTAATTTCTCTAGCTCCTCCATTTGGGGCTCTGTGTTCCATCCTATAGATGAATGATATCACAATTTCTTTCTTTTTTTTTTTTTTTTTTAGTACTNACTATGTCCAATTTTCTGAGGAACCGCCAGACTGATTTCCAGAGTGGTTGAACCAGCTTGCATTCCCACCAACAATGGAGGAGTGTTCCCCTTTCTCCACATCCACGCCAGCAACTGTTGTCACCTGAATTTTTGATCTTGGCCATTCTTACAGGTGTGAGGTGGAATCTCAGGGTTGTTTTGATCTGCATTTCCCTGAGATATCACAATTTCTAAATGAAAAGAATAACCAATTATAGCTATCATGATAATAACCATTCCATGTATAATTACAAACATATTACATATTTAATCAGCTCACAATTATGCCTAATGTGATAGAACAATTCCTCATACAACCACAAACACATTTTTAGAATAGGCAGCAATATTTCTTGAGGGATGTTCTTTTAGTATCTTGAACTTAAATATGATAATCACTGATCGTCTCATAATCGATGTTATATTACATGATAAAGACATTGAGGAAACTAACACATTCTTAAAATATGACAGAAGACATCACTTATAGCTCTCATTTCTTCAACTGCTCATGTAACATTAGCTGGTATTTGTAACTACCTATTACTACATACTCAGTATTTTCTCCATCCTTAGCAAAGTCTTGGCACTTTTCCTAGAGGTGTAACCTATACCTTCATTCTTGAAGGATCTGTACCTTATCTTGTCCTGTTTGAATTAGGTTGTAGTTTTCCATTGATTTTACTCACAGGACATGGTAGCAGCAAGAGATGCCAAAGGATCGTCTGAATTCCAGATATAATCTTTCTTGCCTCTATAATGGAGAAGCAATCTAATTTCCTTTTGGTAATCTGGATCAGTCGCCCCTCCTAATAATCTTACTCCTTTCTTAGCCTGTTGGTTTAGAGTATCAGAAGCCCAAAGTGTCCAGGGGAAAATTGAGCTTTCAGGTCAATGGAATCTATTTATTTATTTATTTATTTAGCCTCCTGGCAGGAGCACTCCCTATGGGAAATCAAAACTTCTAGGCCAGTAGAACTTAAGGTTGAGGGAACACCCATCAACAGATGAGTAAAGGAAATATATATGCATACAGTAGTTTTACTCAGCCATAATGAAACTGACATTTGTAGGGAAACTGGAGACCATATTAAGTTAAAGAAGCCAAACTCAGACAATGTTTTCTGTTTAATCTTGTGTTCATAAAGTAGAGGAAATCTTTGGGAAAGGGGGAACCATAGTAGGTTAAAATGGAAAATAGAGTGAATTATCAAGTACGATAACATGGTACAAAAAAGTGTGGTTCTAGTGGTTTTGCCATCCAGATATACAAAGGGCCCAGAAGCCCTTCCCCGTGCAGCTAATCCATGTCCATGTTGCCTGGATGACTGAAGAGCCAGGCCCTACTGTTCTGCTTGAAAGCAGTACAGGGTCATTTGTCTTAGAAAAACCTGGCATGTTTGTTCATTTTGTAATGTGTTAGGGACACCCAAAACTAAACCGATGTCTTATTACTCCACTTTTTCTTAATGTTTTTATGTGCTCAAACATTTTATCTGAAACTTTTAGAGTTTATATGTACTTTTATAGTATAAGTTAAATGTTTTGCTTTCTTGGGTCTCTTTCCACTTCCTGTTCTTTTTTTGTTAAACTGGTCTAGCAGAACCAGGTTTGCTAAGGGAGTATTTTCTTCCCCTCAGGGGACAGAAGTCACATAGTAATTTGAACAGGGGATGTTTAAATTGTTATTGACTAGATGGCTTTTAACCACCAAGGTATATAAAGAGAACTCAAAAAGATCTAAGTAGCAGACAGAGCAGCTTCCTCCCCCAATGCTGCATCAGTGTGCTGAAAAAAGAAGAGGTGTCCATCCTCTGGCAGTGTTCCTCCTGCACCCTCTGTTGACTGTGTTTAGCACTGTGCCACGTGTTTACAGGGTCAGCTCCAAGATCACAACTAGCTAGGAAAGTCAAGAAGTTGATGTTCCCTTAAGATGGATGATAGAAACTTTTATCTTGCCCCAGGACTGTTAGGAAGTGTTTCCATGGCATCATACCAGTCCAACAGCACAAATATTGACTGTTGGAGCTTTTGCTGTTCAGTGGGTGGGAGGTAAACTCTAAATGATTCAGAAGCTTTAGGGGATGCAGTAGGGTATTTACAGAATTTTATGCCTTCCACCACTAAGAGACATAGACCTGATAGAAAACTTGGAAGAGAATGAAAGCATGTCTTGAATTTGGGAATGTGTTCTAACCCAAACAGTGAATGATACAAAAGTCACCTACTTCATGTAGGGTCTAAAGTAGATGGGGTTCAGGCAGTGATGCTAGTGTCCCAGCCATGTGTATTTCCAGCCAAATAGACCTGATGATATTAAAGGTGGGTGTCTTAGTCAGGGTTTCTATTCCTGGACAAACATCATGACCAAGAAGCAAGTTGGGGAGGAAAGGGTTTATTCAGCTTACACTTCCATACAGCTGTTGATCACTAAGGAAGTCAGGACTGGAACTCAAGCAGGTCAGGAAGTAGGAGCTGATGCAGAGGCCATGGAGGGATGTTCTTTATGGCTTGCTTCCCCTGGCTTGCTCAGCCTGCTCTCTTATAGAACCCAAGACTGCCAGCCCAGAGATGGTCCCACCCACAAGGGGCCCTTGATCACTAATTGAGAAAATGCCTCACAGCTAGATCTCATGGAGGCATTTCGCCAACTGAAGCTCCTTTCTCTGTGATAACTCCAGCTGTGTCAAGTTGACACAAACCTAGCCAGTACACTGGGGAAAAAAAAAAGATGTGTGGCTTTTAGAGCCTCAACAAAAGGATCATAATACAGACTTCAGTAATATGAAGCAAGGCTTTTCCATCAGCATCAGAGAATCATAAATCTTTTAAAAGATTAAAATTAAACCAAAAATGCCTGAAGTGGAAACTTAAGCGTTCTTTTGAAAGTTGAAAATTGAATGGTGTTTGCTGGGGCAAACATGTGAAGGAACGTTTCATTAAAGGCTAAGGCCAACTTGTGAAGGAATGTTTTACTGAAGCAGACACAGGAGAGTGGATGTTCTGCTGAATCAAGTGCATGAAAGGACGCATGATGAAAGATTCCTTGCTAATGACATGCATGTATTGGTCTGCCTTACATTTCATAATTGAGCTGCATTTGTTGGGATGCCATAGAGAGAAACACCAAAAACCTTGTGGTGTACTGCAGTTTGTTGCAGCTTCAAGGATTTGGGCTGACGGGATGCACATGCTGAGGCAAGACCCATGGAGGATATGTGATGTTTGGATGACATAAATAGGACTCCACAGAGTGATGGAGAGCTTCACTTGCTGGTACCCCTAGTTGTGCAAAGCTTATGGGTCTTGAGTCTTTGCTTCCCTGAGAGAGGCATACCTGGTGTTCCTGCTGGTTCCTTCTGACAGAGGCAGAGGCCTAGCTGTCTCTGCTAGGTCATGTCACTGCTGTTGCTAACTCAACTCAACTCAACTGAACTGGATTGCTGATGTATCCATGAGGTGTTTGTGAGTGGATTGTGCTGCCACTGCCTGCTAACCTGTGAACTGAACTGCCGATTTCCAGACACACAAACAGGAGGTTCTCTAAACAGGTCCATTCCCCTCCCCATCCCCATACTCTATTTTCTACTACCTCTGGTGGGTGGTGGGTTAAGAGGAAGGTTAAAGCGTTTAAGAACCATCATTAAAAACAAGATTTGGAGCCAAGTGTGGTGGCACACGCCTTTAATCCCAGAACTCGGGAGGCAGAGGCAGGCAGATTTCTGAGTTCGAGGCCATCCTGGTCTACAGAGTGAGTTCTAGGACAGCCAGGGCTATACAGAGAAACCCTGTCTCGAAAAACAAAACAAAACAGAAAAAAATTAAGATTTGAAAAAATTAAAATTACAAATGCCCCCTGCCATGCTACTAGCTCCTGATGGAAATGAAGCTTGAGACTCTAAGGACATCAAGTTTGAATCTCAGACTGTCAAACATTGTCCATTTCTGTCAGAGCATCAGTAAGAGGGTCTGCAGCAATCCATTGTGTGCTGGAAGTGGTTTATTTGGTTCAGGTACAAGCAAGTCAGTAGACACAACTGGCTACTTGAGCTATGTGGCTTGGCTTATAATGTCTTGTCTCAGCATGCAAAAAGTAAAAAATGGAGTGGAGGTGTGCCATACTCCAGTCCAGGCATCCTGAAAGACATGTTGAAAATAAATTCATGGAATAAAACTATGGTTGATTTACTTGGCCATCTACATTATATGAATGGGAAAACCAAGGCTAGAAAACTTTGGACCTATAGACAAAAGTTGACTAATTGACCAATCTGGAATAAGAAAGTTTAGAAAATCTGGCACAGGGAGTTGTCGAGGCAAGGTATGAAGCTAGGTCCAGGATATAGACTTGAAGTATCTCTCACCTATGAATTTCCACCCCAAGGCTGCATCAACAGCCATGTTATTAGAATGACTTGGCCAATTGACACATACCAGCTTCTGTCCCAGTGCGAACACATGGTTACTTTGAATTAAGTAACCATGGGAGTTGGGGTAGAGACTGCATATAGGCCCATTAGTCAGGACTGATTTAAGTTTTTTTTTTTTCAAACAACCAACTTCCCAACAACAGAGATTGGGCTCAGAGTCTCCAGGGCATGATATTTGTGAATAGTCACCTGGTGGCAGGTTGGCAACACTAACAATTCCCATGCTCTGAAAGGTAGAGTGATTTTTTTTTTTTTAATCTTTTAGAGAATGTATCTCACTGTGTTGCCAAGGGTGGTCTTTCTACCTTATCCTACCAAGCAACTGGACCACAGATATATATCACCATGGCTACCTACACAGTGACTCATTTGAACAGAATGGTCCAAAATGGGTTCACCTCAGTTCTCCATTCTCAGTTGTCAGCTCCATTTTCCACGAGTACTCTTGGAGCCTTGGAGTTACACATGAGCAAGTGGGCCCGTGTGTACATAACACCTGTCAAGTTGGCTATGAGCACAGATATATAAGTTACACTGCTTGGAATGGAGTCTTAGTTCTATCCTTTACTGTACAACTAAAGTCAGTCAGTCAGTCAGTCAGTGTGCTTTTGTGTGAGTGCACAAGTGTGTGCATGTGGGGGTTATAGGTCCTCAGGAGCCAGCTATTTATCTTTTTTTTCTTTTTCTTTTAACATAGAGTATCTCACCTTAGGCTAGGCTAGATGGCTAATAAACCACAGGAATCCTATCTTCACATCAACCAGCACTGGAGTTATAAGCTTGCACCACAGGTGGCTGTTAACATGAGTTCTGGAAACCAAATGGAAGTCCTCATTCTCACTCAATAAACATTTTACACACTGAGCTATTTATGCAATTATTCAGCTCAGGATTATTAAAATTAAAATCTAAATTAGTTGTTTGCATCAGTGATGTTTTCTTGAGCTCCTGATTGTTCTATTGCAGTATTATTCATTTTAACCATTTCTTTAATCCTTTAGTACTTACAAGGTGACTCCATAATGTTAACTTTGGGTTTTCTTTTCTCTTTATTTCCTTTTTTTCCCTTTTTCTTTATCTTTTTGGTTTTTCAAGACAGGGTTTCTCTGGGGCCTGACTGTCCTGGAAGTAGCTCTCTAGACCAAGCTGGCATCAAACTCAGAGATCTGCCTGCCTCTGCCTCCTGAGTGTTGGAATTAAAGGTGTGCACCACCACTGCCTGACTAACTTTAGGTTTTCAACATAAAATATTCAAGTGCAAATTACAAGTACCCACAAATAAGCATTTCATAATTATATAGATCTGCCTTCTATTACTTTGAAGATACTTTATGTAATCACTTACTACAATGGTCCTATGCATTTTGATTGTGTTGGTAGTGGCTAAATAGCATATTAATCAGCTTTCAATTGTTAGCTAATTCTATAAGTTTTTGTTTTGTTTTGTATGGCATAAAGCTGTCTGTATCTGGCTATGTATAGACTGGCTTTGAATCCACAGAACTCCACCTGCCTCTGCTTCCCAAGTGCTGGCATTAAAGATATATAATACCATGCCTGGTTTTTGATGCTATTTTTTTGTTTCTTTGTCTGTTTTTAAGCTTCAAAAGTGACAAAGAAATCCAGTGTTCATTACTCAGTATTAGCTGAACATGAGAAGACTCAATCACTAGAAACAAAGGTAAATCTTTACAGTTCTGAGTAATTCTAAATGAATGATCCTCATTTTTAAACAAATAGTTAATAAATGTCCTGGTATATGCTAAAAATTCTGGACACACTGCCTTAAAAAAAGTTCTTATTCTCCAGAACACATGGTTTAATTTAGACAGATGGTGAGGAGGAGGGCACAGAAACATCCTACACATCTGCTCCCTGTGTGCAGAAAGTGCTGTGAGAGCCATGACTTTCATGTTCTCTGAGACCAAGAAGATGGACATTTATTTGACCAAGCTTGTGTTGGTGCAGTTTTCATTTTGGGGCAATAGGGGGCAGGACCTTGATTGATATATATATATATATATATATATATATATATATATATATATATATATTAGATTTATTTATTATATGTAAGTACATTGTAGCTGTCTTCAGACACTCCAGAAGAGGTTCAGTTATCTTTATAGATGGTTGTGAGCCACCATGTGGTTGCTGGAAATTGAACTCAGGACCTTCGGTAGAGCAGTCGGTACTCTTAACCACTGAGCCATCTCTCCAGCCCACGAGATAGATATTTTTATGAACTATGAAGATTGTATCTGAGTTGAAATGTAATGGTTTATCAGGAGTTGGCCAAAATGAAGCTCCCACCTTTCAAGAGTAGGGAAAGGATACTGAAAAAACATTTAAAAATATTATTTATTTAATGTATATGAGCACACTGTAGCTTTTCTCAGACACATCAGACGAGGGCATCAGATCCCATTACAGATGGTTGTGAGCCACCATGTGGTTGCTGGGAATTGAACTCAGGACCTCTGGAAGAGCAATCAGTGCTCTTAACCACTGAGCCATCTCTCCAACCCAATACTGAAAATTTTTAAGAGAAAGGAGCTTGAAACTTTTCAGGTAAGCTAACCAGTTTTGGTAATACAAGAAAAAGAAGAGGTCATGTCACCGAGACCTTGTGTAGGAAGCAATGGCAGAGGCTGCCTCATAGTGGAGAAAATGGACTCTGGAGCAAACTGCTTATTCAGGCTAACCTATTTTTTTTTTTTTTTAATTTTCTAAGACAGGGTTTCCTAGCTGTTCTGGAACTCACTCTGTAGACTAAGCTGGCCTTGAAATCACAGAGCTCTGCCTGCCTGCTCCAGAGTGCTGGGATTAAAGGGATGAACTACTACCATTGCTGGGCTCCTTTTTAAAAAGCTATTACTTACTGTATAGCCATGGCTGACCTGAAACTCACTATGTAGACAAGACTTAGCTCAAATTCATGGATATCTGCTTGACTCTACCTTCCAAGTGCTGGGATTAAAGGACTATAGCAGTAAACCTAGCAAAATCTATTTTAGAGTTTTATTTAATTTTTATTTACTTATTTTTGTTGGGGAAGAGATACATGCCATGGATCACATATGGTGGTCAGAGGACAACTTACAGAATTCGCATATTTTTCCCACCGTGTGGGTCCCAGGGATCTAACTCAGCTCTCTAGGCCTGGTGGCAAGTGAGTCATCTTGCCAGCACCCAACCTAATTTAGAATTAAGCTCCCTGTAGTAAAGTAGGGATATTGTCGGGACCTATCCCTCGTACTACTGGCTGATTATTTACCCTAAGATTTTGAAAAGTTATGTGCTTCCTGAAATATTTTAAAGTTGAAATTTAAAACATTCACCATAAGTTTCTAAAGTTGCAAAGAACATTACTCTAGTATATTGTTAATATTGACATTTTTAAAAAACTGTCATAAAATTAAAAAAAATCCACTGTGACTCAAAGTACACTGTGGCAATTTGATATCCACCATCACCCATTTAAAAAACACATGAGCTGAAATGTAAATAAAGAAAATATCTAATTAAAAAAACACACGAGCAAGATCTTCAACAGTCTAAAATCTTATTGAATTCCTTTTCTTGAATACTCCTCCACAGAATTTTTAACTAATATAATCTTATGCCTAAAGTCTGTTCTTGGAACCATAAACTATTCTTCTGCAATAAAAATATGAATAAATACATTAAATTTTTGTGGTATATGACCAAGTATTAAGACATTTTCTTTCAAAATTCATTCTTTCTCTTTTAAAAAATAAATTTATTTATTTATTTATTTATTTATTTTTACACTCCATATTTTATTCCCACCCCACCCCTGTCTCTAACTGTTCCACATCCCGTACCTCCTGCCCACACCCCTGTCTCTATATGGATGCCCCCACCCCCACCCCACCTGACCTCTAAACTCCAGTCTATTTGAGGGTTAGGTACATCATCTTTGAATGAACATAGACCCAGCAGTCCTCTATGTATGTGTGTTGGGGGCATCATATTAGCTGGTGTATGCTGCCTGTTTGGTGTTCCAGTATTTGAGAGATCTCTGGGGTCCAGGTTAATTGAGACTGCTGGTCCTACAGGATGCCCTTCTCCTCAGCTTCTATCAGCCTTCCCTAATTCAACAACAGGGGTCAGCTGCTTCTGTCCATTGTTTGGGTATAAATATCTGCATCTGACTCTTTCAGCTGCTTGTTGAGTCTTCCAGAGTACAGTCGTTCTAGGTCCCTTTTTGTGAGCATTCCATAGCCTTAGAAATAGTGTCAAGCTTTGGGACCTCTCCTTGAGTTGGATCCCACTTTGGGCCTGTCACTGAACCTTATTTTCCTCAGGCTCATCTCCATTTCCATCCCTGTAACTTTTTCAGACAGGAACAATTATGGGTCAGAGTTGTGGCTGTGGGATGGCCCCCCTCTCCCTTATTTGATGCCCTGTCTTCCTGCTGGAGGTGGGCTTTATAAGTTCCTTCTCCCTTCTGTTGGGCTCTTTTGTTTTCTTTTCTTTTCTTTTCTTTTCTTTCCTCTTCTTTTCTTTTCTTTTCTTTCTTTCCTTCTTTCCTTCTTTCTTTCTCTCTTTCAGACTGGATTGAGCACTTGCTCTCCTGGAACTCACTCTGTAAACCAGGCTGGCCTCTGCTTCCTGAGTGCTGGGATTAAAGGCATGCTCTACCACCACCCAGTTCAAAATTACTTTAAAATTAATATTAATGTGCAATTGTGCAAAGCAAGAGATAAATTATAAATTTGGAAATGAACATTAAAGCACAAAGTACCATTGTAAACAAACATATTAAGATGGGTGGAAATGCTTTTCTCCTGCTAGTGAGTGGGTCTTCCAGTGTTGACTGCACATTGCTGGAATGAGGACAAACATTGCTGGATTACAGTTTTGTTAATTTCATAGGCCAATTAACATTTTCAAGTGTTTTTTATGATTTCATTTTCTCTATGACTGCCCTCTACTTGGAGCTGTAAGTTGCAGGCCTCACACTTGTTCATTATCTTCTGAGGTGAATCACTTCTACTACAGAGACTAGAGGAAACATTTTGAATTTGTACCTGCTCTAGCTTCAGGGTCCTGTCGTCTAGAAAGACTGTCTAGCTCTGTTGGAAAGTGGGGTTCTAGAGCTGGAGGGGTGGCTCAGTGGTAGAACACCTATTTAGCATATACCAGAAAAAGGATGGAGAAAGATCATAGATAATGTAAAACATGTGCTCTCATTATCTTTGATAAGCTGTATCAGAAGTGCACTTGGTTTCTGCACATGTCTCATGAATCCATATTATAATGAAATTTTTTTTTCTTTTTCTGCAGAAACCTGAGTCATTAATAACCCAGACACCAAGAGGATCCATTGAGCTCTGTCCTCAGCCCTCCATTACTAAGCTCACATGTGAGCTCTCTGCTGGTCAGGTACAGAACAGCATCAGCTCACTGGGTCTTTCCGGTTATTTAATTCCACTGTGTGATCAGGAAGCTTCAGTTTTACAGAACATGGAGCATAAGAGAAAGCATTTCCAAAAGGAAAATATAGGCAAAGAAGATAAGGACAGCTTGAGTCTTAAAAGAAAATATATTACATGTAGTCATTCCTCAGAAAAAGCAAGTAAACACACAGCCCTGGAAAAAGATACTGATGGGACTGAGTCCTGGCCAAACTCCGAGGACACAAGAGCTTTGGAGGAAAAGCTTTGTGATGTTAGATATTTGGGTGATTTGGCCAAAGCCCAGCTGATGGATGCTCTCAAGCAGGCAGCAGCCCTGGTGGTGACATTGATGTACAAGGATGGTTCTACACAGCTCAGCACCAAGCAGGTTAGTAAACAGTAGCGTCACATGCCTGAGGCACTACCACTTGAGAGACTAGGGCAGGAGGGTAACTTGAATTCTGGAATTTGGGTTCAGCCTGAGAAATATAGTTAAGACCTCATTTCAAAACAAATCCTCTTTTTGATTTTGATAAGAGCTAGAAATAAGATTTTAAGCCTTACTTCCTCTACTTTGGCAAGTGATTGTGACAATGTAGGGTTCCTTGTCAATTCTTGGCAACTGACAAACTATTTTCTAGAGGAGGTGATCCAATGCCTGAGGGGGTCAAATTCTCCACCTGCTGGAGATTTTATTCTATTTTCTACTTAAGCCATTCTTGTGTGTGCAAAGTGTTACTTTGTTGTACTGCTGACATGCATTTGCTCAATAGCGGTGATACCGAGCATTTTTATGTACTTATTGTTCTTCATGTATTTTTGGTGAAATTCAAGATTTTTTGCCTATTTTTGAATTAGGTTATATTTTTTTTCTATTTTGGATATGTAAGAATTCTTCATATGCTTTTATGATTCAAATCTCTAATAAGATATGTGATTTGCAATTTTTTTCAATCTGTGAATTTTCATTCAAATTTCTTGAGAATTTGAGAAAAAAAACTTTAAATCTAAAGATCCTATTTTTGTGTTTTTGTTAGCATATTCAGAATGCCTGGGATTTGGGGAGATGGCTCAGTGGGTAAGAGCATTTGCTTTGCCTGCATATGGAACTGAATTCAAATCCCCAGCAGTCACAGAAAAAGCAGAGCATAGCTTTGTGTGCATGTAACCTCAGCATTGGGAGACTGAGACTGGGGATCCTGTGTACTTGCTAGCAAGCTAGCTAGCTAGCTAAAAGACTGAGCTGTCTGTTCAGTGAGACACTCTGTCTCAAAGTAATAACATAAAGGAACAATTGAAGAAGATATTTGGTTTTCTGCTCTGACTTCCACATACAATCATGTATTCACATGTCCCCAGCCCCTGCTTTGTTTGCCCCAAGTCAAGCAGATTTGCCCCAGTTTTATTCGTGTTTTGTAGTTTTAGCTCTTAAATCTAAATCTTTGATCCATTCTAGTTAATTTTTTTTCTAGGCTGTGGAAATTCACCCTTTGCAGGAGACTATTTAGTCATTCCAGCTCTATTTGTTGAAAATAATCTTCTCTTTTAATTCCTTTTTAAAAATGTAATATTTATTTTTATTTATTTATATGAGTACACTATAGCTGTCTTCAGACACACCAGAAGAGGTCCCATTACAGATGGTTGTGAGGCACCATGTGGTTGCTGGGATTGAACCTCTGAAAGAGCAGCCAGTGCTCCTAACCACTGAGCCGTCTCTCCAGCCTCTCATTTAAATCTTTTAGTGCTTTTATTAGTTACTTTTTTTTATTACTGTGAGAAAATCTCTGACAAAAGCAATTGTGTGGTGTGTGTGTGTGTGTGTGTGTGTGTGTGTGAAGGTTTATTTTGCTCAAAGTTTCAGACTATAGTTCTTCATGGTGGAGAAGGCCTGGCAGCAGAAGCTTGAGATAGTCGGTCATATTGCACTCACGGTTTAGGAAGCAGAGACAGATGAATGCTTGTCTTATCTGACTTTCTTTTTTACTATATTCATTCCAAGACCAAAGTCTGTGGGGTGATGTTGCCCACATTCAGAGTAGGTCTTCCCTCTCAATTAAGCCTTTCTAAAAGCATCCTTATAGACACATTTAGGAGGTATGTTTCCATGGTAGCTCTAAGTCCAGACAAGCTGACAATAAAGTTAATCTTCATAACACTTTCATTGGAAATCAGTTGGCTGTAAATCTAAAGGTTGATTCCTGTTTCCACTCTGGGCTTTTGTTTTGTTTTGTTTTGTTTGAGACAAAGTTTCACTATATACCCCAAGCTGGCCTTAAACTCATGACATCTGCCTGCCTCAGTTTTCTGAATGCTAGGGTTATAAGTCTATGAAATGTCACCTTTAAGGGTTGATTTCCATATGTTTGATTCTTCCCTTTAATCTTTGTTTCTGTGTTATACTAGAAAGTATACTGTCTTGATGACTGAGGTTTGTAATACATTTAGAAATCAGAAGGAAGACTCTTTATCTTCCAACTAAGTTAATCTTTTAAAAAGTTATTTTGGCTATCAGGGTTCCTTTGCATTTCCATATAAATATTATCATTGTTTTATTATGTCATCATAATTTCTGTAAACATCCAGCTAGGAGTTTGATACAAATTATGTTGAATCTTTAAGTTTTGTTTTGGTGGAGAAGCCTTTTTTTTATTATTTCAAGGACAATTTAGTTTAAAAGAAAGATCTGAAGGCAAAAAAAACCTGTAAATCTTGGCAACTGCCCAGAGGATGGAGAAAGAGGAGGAGAGAAAGCCATGGCATTTGAGCTAGGCCAGTATGGAAGTCAGCTACGTAATGAATAAGCTGCCACATGGTGGCTAGAGAAATGGTACATGATCCCAAAATGATGGGAAAAGCATGCTTAGAACAGACAAAAAGAAAAGGAAAAAATAGTTCAGAAAAGAGGAACTGCCTCTAAATGTATATCTCTAAACCTATAGACTAGTGCAAATCTTATCATAGATATCTTATCTTTGAGTATTGGATGGTGGTTAATGTAAAAATACACAACTGACCAAAACGGTCAGAGAATAAGTGTCTGTAGAATTCTTAGCTACAGGTGGGACATCTGTATCACATCATACCCACACAAGGGTCATCATGGGCCATTATGGAATAGGGAACAGAAAGATAGCTAAGAGCTACATCTTAGAGAGGACTGAAACAAAGTAGTGCCTTTTGGATATGACTAGATTATAGCCATCCTGAACTATGACAGCTGTGGTTGCCACACAAGGCCCCCAGAGGATCAAGCAGCCAACATTTCACATGGAGGGAGAGGAGCTCACAAGTTCCCACCTCTAGGTGAGGAACTGTTGACAAATGGTGAGGGAAGGAAAATCAAGTTTTGGTGAAGGTGTGGCCTTGATAGGTTGACCATGCTCCAGTGGATGGTCCATACCCATGAGTGTATAAGCAGCACAAATTGGACTCAATGTATTTAAAAAATAGGACAGTGTGGAGAGGGAAATGGAAGTGGATCTGGGAAGAACTAGGGGAAGGAGTAGCACAGTAGTCTGAATAGGAATGGTCCCCACAGACTCATGTGTTTGAATGCTTGGCCCATGGGGAGTGGCACTATTAAGAGATGTGACATTGTTGGAAGAAGTGTGTCACCATGAAGTCAGGCTTTGTGTCACTGTGGAATCAGGCTTTGAGGTCTACTATGCTCAATCTCTGCCCAACATGAAATCCATTCTTCTGCTGCTGCCTTTGGATTAAGCTGTAGAGCTCTCAGCTCCTTCCATGTCTGCTTGGACAATGCCATGCTGCTTGCCAGATGAGAATGGACTGTACATCTGAAACTGTAAGCCAGCACCAATTAAATAGTTTCCTTTATAAGAGTTGCCTTGGTTATGGTGCCTCTTCACAGCAATAAAACCCAAACTAAGACAGAGGGGGTGAGTATAATCAAAATATAAGGTATTCCTGTATGAAATTCTCAAAGAATTAATAAAAATATTTTAAAAAGCAGGTAGACTTAAAGCTGTATAGCTGTGGTTCTGTATGCAACTGTGCTAGAAGGAAGGAATTCTGGGAAAGAAAAGTGCATCATTTCATTAAAAGGATAATTATTTGACCTGCTTGTGACCTGCTGGCAGGGGCAGCTGGTAGACACCAAAGCACTTGGCATGGGTGCCATTATGGTAGATAAATATGTGAGAAAGATGCAGTACTCAGTGGAGAGATGAAAAAGAAAGCAAAGCCAAGGGGCTCATGCACTGTGGAGAAAGGTGAAACTGGAGTCTGGATGGTGGCGATGAGCTGGCAAGGTGTGAGGAAGCCTGGTGAGGTCCTGGCCCAGGCTGCCACCAAGGGCCATGTCTGGCTCTGTAGTCTTATGGCAGCCAGACTGTGTTGATGTCCCAGGCCCGTGTTACCACCAAAGTCCATGCAGATGTCCTGGCTCCAGCCCTTGCCTAGGCAGCACAGAAAAGCTGACCTTGATGATGAGGTAGGGGAGCAGTGGGGGAGGTGACTCCTAGGACATGAGTTCAGGAGCACTGGCCCACCCCTAGCCCCTAATCTCTTGAGGGGTGGCTTGAGCAAGGAAGAGATATTCTCTCCTGCCCTTGCACTTCTCCACCTGCAGCAGTCAGAGAATGGGAGGGCCCTGCAACTTACCTGGACAGCACAGTAGAGCTGTGGTTGGGGGTCAGAGGAGGGAGAGCTATCCCTAGCTCTCATCTGTCATGGAGTGCCATGGGAGCCAGCACCAAAGTCATGAGAGCAGGAGAGCTGGCCCCACCCCTCTTTGGCTGCAGCACTTGTACCTTGCCAAGCAGCATAGTAGAGCTAGCCCTGGTGCTGAAGGCCCAGATTAGCAGTTCCTAAGGACATGAAAGCAGGAGAGCTGCCCCTGCCACTTTCTGGTTGCAACTACTGGAGGGGCAGTGCTAGAGAGCTTGCCCTGGTGGTGCAGGTGCAGGAGAGCCAGCAGCCTGACCAACTCAGCTACCTCCTAGGCCCAGATCCAGGGCTTTGAGAAGGCCCACCCTAATATCTACCCCATCTGTGATCTGCTGGGGCACATAAAAGGTCTGGCCCTGCAGATCTAAAGCTTCAGGATCTCTCTGACACAGGGCAACAACAGGAGGATATCCTATAGGAGTCCTCCATGAGGACCCAGTATTGATAGTGTAACAGAAGCCAGAAGCTTCAGACAGACCAATGACTCATTGCAATGAATCTTTGCAAGTAAAGATGAATGGACAGAAGGGTATACTGTGGGACACACTGTAGCTTCCATGACAAGATTTTTTTTATTCTACCTTATTTTCTTTTCTTTTGGCAAAAGGGAGGGCATATATTAAGGGAGTGGGACTAGGGTGAATGATGTGAAATTCACAAAGGATCAATAAAAAGTTTAAAAATACAAATAAATGATTAAAGTTTGAAAGTTATAAAAAATAACTAATGTACTTTGCCAAGTTTTATATTCCCACTAGTGAAGAAAAAAAATAAAGAAAAATTTAAAAAGATAATTATTTCTTCTATGTATTTAGCATGGCTTAAGGTAAACCTACCTTCTTGAGAGATGGTCCCCTTGCCAGGTGATTGATTTTCTGGACCAATTGCACAGACTCTCTTGTTGTAGCTGTTTTGAAATGTTAGGTCTCCATCCGAGCCAGAGAAATAGCTTTACCTTCTGGGCCTCCACAGAGCCTTGATCAAGGCTACAGTAATATGCCTTTCTCTGAAAGGTAACCCTAAATTCATTTAGTAACCAGACTAGGAATCAGAACCCTGAAACACTTTGATTTCTATTTTTGAAAGGTATCTTGTTGAGTAGAGAATATTAGTTGAGACCTAGATGTGATAGTAGTACATGTCTATAATCCCAACACTTTGGAGGAGCAGGCATTCTAGGCCAGCCTGGGCTATGTAGATGACCCTATCTAAAAATAAAACTCAGTTGGGGGGTGGAAAGGTGGCTCAGTGGATAAGGTGCTGGCTGTTCAAGCATAAAGATCCAAGTGTGGATCCCCAGAACCTATAAAAGCTGGATGCCATGGCATGTGTTTGTAATTCTAGGGCTCCTATGGTAAAATGGGAGTCAAATACAGGAGAATCACTTGAAGCTCAGGGGCTAGTTAGCCTGGCATACACTGTGACAAGCAACAAGAGACTCTGTCTCAAACAAGTGAAAGATGGAGACCGATATCCCAGTTTGTCTTCTAACTTCTATATGTGTGCCTATACCTGAATTTATACATGCACATTCACAGATATTTGTAAAATGGCATTTTTAAAGTTCATTATAGATGTTACTCCTTTGTCTTAGAGCTTGTTCTCATTTGTGACTTTGCATTACTGTGTCTTCACAGGCTTTAACTTGTACTGTTAAAGGAATTGTGGTGTTACTAAAAAGCCATGTAGACAGCAGCCCTCTGACTCTCCCAGCCTATGGTGGTTCTCTGGAAAAGGACTTCACATCCACAGATCACTGTGTCTACATACATACGGAGCATTCCCCTTTCTGGGACTCAAAGCAGGAAGCACATAGTCTATTTGTCAGGCAAGAAATCTTTATCTATTACATTAAATGTAAAACTTCCCAAGTTCCAGTTTTAACTATTTAAACTTTTTGGGTTTTTTATGAACACATGAAATTATTATTTTTTTTAGTCTTTTTTATTTTTTT
>LR755129.1:2040958-2178862 GCA_902729485.2 Mus minutoides
ATCTCCAGGGTTATCTCCTTTTGGTTTTTCTTAATTGTTTCTACTTCCATTTTTAGGTCCTGGATGGTTTTGTTCCATTCCATCACCTGTTTGGTATTGTTTTCCTGTAACTCTCTATGTATTTCCTCTTTAAATGCTTCTAGTTGTTTATCTGTGTTTTCCTGTACCTCTCTAAGTTTTTCCTCTTTAAATGCTTCTAGTTGTTTATCTGTGTTTTCCTGTACCTCTCTAAGTTTTTCCTCTTTAAATGCTTCTACTTGTTTATCTGCGTTTTCCTGTATTTCCTTCTTGTAGTCCTCCATCATCATCATGACCAGTGACTTTATATCCATGTCCTGTTTTTCTGGTGTGCTGTTGTATCTAGGACTTGATGGGGTGGGTGAGATTGGATCTGGTGATGCCAAGTACCCTTGGATTCTGTTGCTTCTGTTCTTACGCTTACCTCCTGCCATCTCTAACCAAGGAGACCTGTGGTCCCAAGACAGCCTGGGGGGTCCCGCGGAGAGTGCGCAGAGCCCGCACCCTAGCCCTGGGCTGGTGCGGGGCGCACAGGACCAGACCGGAAGGGGAAGGGAGAGTCCGTCCTGGGCCGGGCCTCTAACTCTGTCCTGGCTGGTGACTCAGGTCGCACGGGATTGGGCAGGAACAGATGCTGCGTTCAGCTGCTCACCTGTGGTCCCAAGACAGGCTGGGTGGTCCCGCGGAGAGTGCGCAGAGCCGGCGCCCGAGCCCTGGGCTGGTGTGGGTGCACAGGACCAGACCGGAAGGGGAAGGGAGCTGAAATTATTTTAAAAGGAAAAAAAACCCAAGAAAGCAGTGGTGTCCTCCTTCAGAGTTTGTGGAATGGAGAATCCATCCTGACGCCAAGGGAGCCTGTTCCAGTATTGTGACAGCTTTTCAATGAGGTGTTAGGGGGAAGCTTTGTCATCTAGCCTGAAAACTCACTGCCACTACCAGGGTTCCAGGTGATTTTCACTAGCATTCTAGTTTCTTCCCTTATAGCAAAGGATAAGTCATCATTGCCTAGAAACACGAAGTTGTCTTCAGTATTACTAAGGATAGTGCCTGTCTGAAAATGTGTCTTCAGTATTACTAAGGATAGTGCCTGTCTGAAAATGTGGCTTGGGTGATTTGTGCAACAGTTTTGCTTATATATGGACTTTTGGGCCTGCGAGCAGTATAAATAATGACACAGAAGCCTTTTAATATTTTAAAGCTTAGGCATTTTAGCTAGGGCAGTCTCTCAGCCCTAGCTGTTAAGCTTAACCCAACTAATCCTGGCACTACATTCTGCCACACGCTCTACCTCTCTGCTCTGCTTTGGTCCATCTGTTGGTGAGTCCCTACATCTTATTCTCCTAGTCAGTCTCAGTTTGTCTCTGTCTCTCTGTTCCTCTCCCTTTCTCCCTCCCTCCCCCCTCTCTCTCTCCCTCTCATCTCTCTCTTCTCTTCTCTTTTCTCTTCTCCTTCTCCTTCTCCTTCTCCTTCTCCTTCTCCTCCTTCTCCTCCTCCTCCTCCTCCTCCTCCTCCTCCTCCTCNCCCTCCCCCCCTCTCCCCCTGAAGTTCTACCCCTCCACTTCTTGCCCAGTTATTGGTCATCAGCTCTTTATTACAGCCAATCATATACAATTCTAGATTGTCTCTAGGCTAGTGAGAAAGGACAAATATTTGCAAAATATGAGAAGAGTGATGAGCCATAGAAATAACCATACCAAGATCCTGCCTACGTTTAACTCTCTGCCAGTACAGAATTAACAATTGAAAACACAGAGACATCTTCATACAGTGTAAAAAAGGTTACCCAAGC
Organism: Mus minutoides; assembly: GCA_902729485.2. Lineage (NCBI taxonomy): Eukaryota > Metazoa > Chordata > Mammalia > Rodentia > Muridae > Mus > Mus minutoides. The sequence goes on from LR755129.1 coordinate 2,042,766, forward strand.
AGATATAGGCTCAGTCCCCAGGTTTTCTGTTTTGAGGTAATAGACCCATAAGAGAAGGGACTCAGCAGATAGTGTGTAGGTCATAGAGGCTCCTCCTTCCTGAATGAATTAGTGTGGCCTTGCAAGAGTTATCTCTGATGGACTGTTATGAGATGAGGCCATGTGCTTGGCCTCTTCTATCCTTAGCTGTCTCCCTTTCTGTCTCTTCATGCTGTGATGCTGGCAGGGGCCCTTGACCAAGCCAGTGCCATGCTCTGTTGACTTTGCTGCTGCAATTGTGAACCAAATGAGCTTTATTTAATTGTGCCTAAATATGGTAGAGGCTTTCTAACTCTTTAGTTTTCTTTACATTTATTAAAGCTTTCTGTAAAAAGCTTTTCTTTATCATCTATGCTTTATTCACCTTATCACTTCTTTATTCACCTTATCACATCTTCATTCATGTGTTATTTTTATCATTTAGGTCTTTTCTAAACATCTGGATAAAACAATTCCCTAGCCCAGCACCATATACAATCACAATCTTCACATTTATCTTGTATTTTTTTTGTTTGAGAGCCTCACCTTTAACAGCCAGGCTATCTCTGTAGCCCACATTTCTCTATAAATGTCTATCACCCCACCATTCATACATCTTATTTTGTTTATTGTATGTCCACCACTAAGCTCTATGAGGGTTAGGGCAGGATTTTGTTTTTTCAATTTCATGACCCCCACACCCACAATTGATACTGCCACAATATCATGTTGAAGCTTATTAAGTTCTGGGAAAGATAGTCCCTCATATACTATAAAACTTGGAAAATAGTCCCACTTCTACAGTAGTGTATTTAGGATTCAAATCAGCTTAAATCATACTTTATAAATATATGCTAAATATATACTAAGAACTTTTGCATGTGTATGAGTTGTGTGTTTGCACATGTATATACATGCACTTGTATGTATGCATTTTATTTTATTGAGGCAGAGTCTCTTGTTAAATGTAGAGCTCATCTATTTAACTAGTCTAGCTAGCCAACTTGTTGTAGGGATCCCTGTCTCCCCAGTGATGGGATTACATGCAGGACACAAAGCATTTACATAGGTTCTGGGAATCTGTCATAGGTGGCTTCAGCTGTCAACTTGACACAAACCTAGAGTTATCTGGGAATAGGGAACCTTAACTATAGATTTGCCTTGATCAGATTGGACTATGGCCATGTCTATGAGGCACTTTTAACATTGCTAATTGATATAGGAGAGGTCAGCTCACTATCTCTGGCACACAGGTGGGTCTGGGCTGTATAACAAAGGTATCTGAACGTGAATCTTGGTGCAAGTGAACCAGCAGTCATTTTTATGGTCTCTGCTTCAGTTTCTCCCTCCAGGTGACTTTCCTTGATGACGGAATATAACCTGTAAGAGTAAATAAACCCTATTCTTCCCAAGTAGCTTCTGGTGTTTTATCTCAGCAACAGGAAGCAAACTAGAACAGAACCTGAATTCCAGTCTTGGTATTTGTGTGGCAAGTGCTTTTTTCCACTGAGCCACCTCCCATAAGAAACTCTTCTGCTGTTTGTCTTACCAAGATAGACTTCAGCCAACCTCAATTTCTCCCCATGAGAAGGCAGGGTAGCCATTAGATTACTTCATCCTGGATATATCCTTCAGCATGTACCAGGGAGGTCCCCATACTCCATTTTCTACCATTCTTAACTTCTTCATTCTCATTCTTGTATCCCTTACCAGTCTTATCTAAGCCAAGAACATTTTGATCTCCTGTTCCAACAAATCAAGGCCAAGCCACATAACTTTCAAAGTTCTATATAGTGTTCATCAATGGAGCCAGACAAGCAAAATCCAGCTATATACCATCACTCAGTGTGCATGTCTACTGGACTCCTGGTTTCTTCCTTTCTTACCCCATCGAAGAGCTCTTTTTAATGTATTGTACTTTTTTCATAAAGAGGAACTTAGGGCTTAGTGGTTTAGGGCTCATCTTCTGGCAGTAGCAAGATACAGTATCAGAAACCAACCTTACCATCTATTTGGTGTGACATATCTGAATCCAAGTCTCTTCATCTGCATACTGGATGGAGTGCCTGCCTTGTAGTACTGTGATTAAGTTTTAGTGTGGTAACCTTGTGAAATGGTTGCCTGGTATCTGCTATGATAAATGTTAACTGTTATCCCACATTCAGAAGCTCATGAGGTGATGGAAGAAGCTGCAGTTTAGCACGTGTGGGTCCTTCTGTGAAAGGTGTGTGGATGGGTGCTTGCCCAGAACATCTCTTGAGCAGGTTGCACAAGTTGTGGGTGGAGAAAAGTAGACATACAAGCGCATATGCCATCCACAGCAGTGTGGGTAGGAGTGGCACAGTGCAATGGCAGAAGGAAAGACCTGGCATGCTGAGAGGTGGAACACTTGGAGGCTTGGACCAGGTCCAGTGTGTGTATTCTGCACAAGAGCTTCAGGAGTAGAAGCTTTTCTCAGAGATGAGCCCTGAGTGAAAGCTTCACAGTGTATGAAATATACATAAGAAGTAATGCCCACCTCATAGGATTCTTTAGTTAATCAAGGTGTGTATATACTATATAAGGATAGATAGCTATTTGATATTAGAATATTTTTCGAAGACCTAAATTACTATCTAAATTGTGAATTTTCCTTTGTCTAGGAACATACTGTTTTGGATACTGAGATGTAAATGCCCTGTTGTTTGTTTTAATGCCAAGGACTTTGTGAGAACAGTACTACAGCTCTATAGTGAAGATGGCAGTTGGAAGCATGGTAAGTTACTGTTCTCATTGTCTCTAAGAATTAGAAAAGTGGTCAGGCCACCATGTCACCTGCTCCAAGGGCTCTTGGCCACACAGACACTGCTTCTTTAGCTGCCATGGACACTTCCCTGCTATGTCTGGGCTCTTCTAATATTTGTACCAGTTTATACTCCTTAGTGTAAAGAATGACCCTGAAACACAGTCACAATGGCCTTTGTTGTTACCATCAATGGATACAGGTACTAAGAACTACAACAGAGAGAACCAAACAAGGCAGGGTATACAGTGTGTTTAAAAGGGTAGGGAATAACTGGTGTATGCCTTCAATCCTAGTACTCAGTAAGCAGAGGCTAGAGGGTCTCTAAGTTTGAGGCTAGCTTGGTCTACAGAGAGAGTTCTAAAATAGCCAGGACTTCACCAAGAAACCCCATCTTGAAAAACAAGAGAGAGAGAGAGAGAGAGAGAGAGAGAGAGAGCAAGCATTGTCAGGTATGGGTTTCATTTCATGGAGTGGGACTTAAATCCAATCTAAAAGTACTTTCATAACTTTTGTGCCACTATTGTATCAGAATATCTTGTAGTCATGTAGGTAGCAGGGTTTATAGCTGGGTGATATTGGCGATTGTCTTTAACCCTTGTCAGAGGGCAGAGTATCATGAACACCATAGGGGTTAATCTTCTGGTTTGGCACCAGCTGGACTTCTCCATGTTCAGTAACATAAATATATGTTGTTTGCAACAGTAGGGCTTTACCACCTTACAATGGAAAACAGTTATGGCCTTGGTAATAGTCTCTGATGTTTGGAAGGATTCCATGGGATCCCTTTGGCCAACAACTCAAAAATATATAACTTTTTCCTGGCACTGGAAATTTTACTTGGTGGCATTATATGGTGATTCCATTTAGATTCATTCTATATATGTTTATATTAGGAAGCTTCTACAGTATGGGTTTCCATATGACTTTTCAGATGCCTTTAGTGTTAGGTGTTCCTCTCATAGTCCCTACGTAACTTGGATCTCCATCCTCTGACCCATCGAATCCTTCTGGTCTAGTTCCCCTTCCTTTCCCCCCAACACTATCTTCTACTTCCCCTTTCTTGGAAGATCATCTCCATCCCACTGGCCCCTTACCTAATGTCTGTGGTTATTTGAATTTTAGTACACATATCAAATGCTTAAAAGCTTAACATCCACATATATGAGGAAACATGTAGTATTTGTCTATTTTGGGTCTGGCTTATTCACTTGGGAAATTTTTTTCTCTAGCTCTATCCTTTTAACCTGCAGATTTCAATTTTTCACTGGTTTTAAACAACTGAATGATATTCCATTGTGTAAATGTAGCATATTTTCAGTATCCATTTGTCAGTTGATGGATATCTTGACTGTTTCCAATTTCTGTCAATTATGAAAAGTACAGCAGTGAACATAATTAAGCTAGTGTCTCTATAGTAAGATGTAGAGTCCTTTGGGTATATGCCCAAGAGGGGCATAGCTGGATCTTGAGGTAGATCTATTCCCAGCTTCCGGAGGAACCGCTACACCTATTTCTACACTGGCTGAATTTACTCCCACAGTAATGAATAAATGTTCTCGTTTGTCAGAATTCTTTTCAGCATTGTCAATTGTTTTATTAATATTGGACATGCTGACTTGGGTAAGATGGAATCTCAGAGTAGTTTTAATTTACATTTCCCTAATGGCTAAGGATGTTGCACATTTCTTTAAATGTTTCTCAGCCATTTGTGTTTCATATTTGGAAAACTCTCTGCTTAGTGTCAGGATGGAAAACAACAATTGCTTGTAACTTGAATGAATGCTAAGTGACCTTTTCCTTTGCAGTTGCTTATTTTGTAGGACTAGATCCCAGAGTTGCTGCATGGCTCATAGACCCCAGTGACACTGCGCCTTCATTTGAAGATTTAGTAGCAAAACACCTAGAAAAGTCCATCACAGTCAAACCAAGCAGCATACTCAGTAAAGCCTCAAGAAATACTGTGGTAAGATGTTTAAGATAAGGTTCTGCTGGGCGTGGTGGCGCACGCCTATAATCCCAGCACTTGGGAGGCAGAGGCAGGCTGATTTCTGAGTTCGAGGCCATCCTGGTCTACAAAGTGAATTCCAGGACAGCCAGGGCTACACAGAGAAACCCTGTCTTGAAACCCACCCCCCCAAAAAAAGATAAGGTTCTGTTTACCTTACTATAACCCTGACTTTCCCCATTTCATAAACAATCTAATAGTAACAAGAATATAGCCAGCACCCATTTTCATGTCATTGTTCTATTCAAATCCTTTATTGCTGAGGTGTTTCTGGTAGAGGTCAATTAATAAGATGAGAGATTTCTAGGCTTGTCTCATTACAGTATACTTCTATGGATTTTCTAGTGTCAGTAGCACCTCCTCTGTGAGCAGAGGACTGTCCTTTTATAAATCTTTAGCACTAGTGACATGTTCTTGTTGACAGACTTTTGGGGACGGCCACCTCAGTCTAGATAGAGAAGACAAGGTGAGTTTCCCCAAGCCCTCTTGTGCTGTGGATACCCCTGGTCTTCAAAAGCTACCTCTCCTGAAGGAGATATGTTAGGGAGCAGTGTAGCTACAACCATGATCCCCCTACTCAGCTACACTGTGGAACACTACAGATGAACATTCAGATGTGAAAGCCTGCATACCCTGCCCTTCATCTTCATAACTACCATGTGTAGAGTGAGGGTCTATGTCCCATAGATAGATAGATAGATAGATAGATAGATAGATAGATAGATAGACTGACTGTAAATACCAGAAACACTGAGAGGTATACCAGAAGGTCATGAAATATATTTCAGAATCAGAGAAGTTCTTACAGGAATGGAGATCTGGTCCTGACAGCCTGGAGAGTGGTCATGTAGGAGCCAAGATTCCATTTTAGCACTTGGAAAGTATCCCTCTTCCCTCACAGGTCATTATAATCTTACTCAATATGGCAAAGATTCCCCAAACAAGCTGGAATATGACTGCAAGAAATTGTTTACCTCAGTATTACCAGTCCCAATTTACATATGGTGATGCTACTGTTCCTCATCTTAACCTAGATATATTTGATGGTTCAGTTTGGATTTATGACTTTAAGCCTAGTTTTTAAATTATTATTATTATTATTATTATTCCCACATATTGTTGAGGAATAAGATGGCTGCATGGAATGAAAATCAGCTCTAGAGGATAGGTTCTTTAATCAAGTTGGCACAGATGCTTAGTGATGCTGGTAAGTCTCATCTAGAACGTCCACTTTTTATTTCTGAGGCCTCCCTGTCTTTGCCTCATGAGAATATGAGAGTTTTAAATGCAATTTCAATCATGGTTGTTGGCCAGATGGGGCCATGGGAGAACCTTGCAGTACATGCGGAGTATCTTCCCATGTCACTAGAAACATTTTTGTAAGTGATATCAGTTCCCAGATTGTGATGAGAATTTCTGCTAAGTTCATCTAATTTTAATGTATCCATTTTAAAGAGTCAGAATGTATGTATGAACCTGAAGATACTCTACGACCTTACAATGGATCTTTGTTCTAAGTTGAAGGCAAGTCATTTTTTAATACTGTAATTTCTAGCTGTGTAAGACCTGTGTTTTTGTTTGTTACCCACACTCACATGAAATGAGATGTTTTTCCTAAGGCCAAGTTAACCTGTGCCTCATTTAGAAAAGGAAAGACTAAAATGATAATTCCTGCAGTTTTAAAATATGTTCTGTATATTGAAAGCAATTGTTTCAAAGCCTCACATTTAACTAGAGTGTTTCTGATGCTAAGAGTTTATTTTAGTTAGTAGTAGAATGGACCCAACTTGCTTCAGTTAGATTCTTATTGGGATGCTGTAGCCAGTGAAGAGACAACTGAGGAAAACTGAAGGAAAGACCATGTTCTGAGGCAAAGGTGAAGGAGACTGGAAAGATGAGACGCTTCCTAGGACAGGCTATATAGCGGGAGGCTTTTCCATCCCTGGCTCAAAGTCAAGCTGCTTCTCTCTTCTCTTAACCTTGGGAACTTTTCAAACAGGAAAACTGTCTAAAGGTTGAGGAAGAGCTCATTTGATGTGTCCTAGAGAGGATCAGTCTACCTTAGAGTACAGGTACAGACAGAGAAATTGAGGGGAACTAGAAGATGAGGCCCAGCATTCTTAGGCAACAGCAGCAAATACTACAGTAAACATCATAGAAAATCTGGTGTGATGGACATGCCTATAATCCCAGCACTTAGAAAGTGAGAGTAGGAAGAAGTTCAAGAGCAGGCTCATCTATGGAGCGTTTGAGACCAGACTGGGCTACATGACACCCTGTGTATAAATAAGGGCCTATAAATAAACAAACAAAATGGAAGGTGATATGCATAAAAGAGGAAGGATTTAATGCTCTTAAAACAGGTGGCCTTACATAAAAGATTCCAACACTCCTGACTAGTCTGAAGGGCCAATAATACAAGATTGAAGACTAGATATAATAATTGAAATTCAGTGAGCCATTCTGTAGTTAAAATGGAAGACTCAAATCATACAAATACTCCTGAAAGTGAGAAAGCGATGGCCTTGTGAAATTTTGGAATATATCTACCAGATATTCAGATAGTAAGGAAATAATCTCTGTGATGGAAATAAGAGTTTTATCAAAAAAGAATGAAGATACGATGAAAAACCACGTCAGACTGAGGTAGCTTTAATCATAACACAACAAAGTCTAGTTGCTTTTCAACAAGATGTAAATAATAACTCAAATCTATATTTTTATTATCTCTTCCTGTAAAGCAGGCTTATGGCTTATGGCAGTTATTTTGTACTTTGGAGCTTCCATTGATACCAATTTTGGCAGGTGAGTTAACATAAAAGCAAAGCGTAGTCATCCTTTTGGAGAATTTCTAAATTGTTCGGGAATGAATTTTCTCTTTACTTCTTAATAGAGTGGATACTGTAGTTCATCCAAAGAAGTTGTTAGTACATGGTTTTCTCTTCTGCATCAAAAGGGTTTGGGGGCATCATTTCCTGGTCTTGAAGGACTTGATGATCTGACATTCAGCTATAAAGATCCCCCCTGTTCTGTCTAGCTAGAAGGAGGTCTCATTGACATTTACCGACCTGTGTTATCTTAACTTAAGGCTAATCCTACAGTTCTGTGCTTTTCTCCTCTAGCACTTAATACCCTCCACTTAAGCATCCTCTGAGACTTTTGCTCATCTGCCTCTGACCAGGTCCTGCTGCAGGGCCAGGAGTGACTTTCCATCCAGAGTATGCAAAGAGCCAGACTGGGGCCAGTATAGTCCCACATCCTTCATACCTGGGAACTGAGCCCAGGACCTGGCTTGTATTGGGCAAGTGTTCTGTTACTAGACTGTATCCCCAGCAGTCTAATTCTTCTGATGCTTCTGTTTCCTCACAGAACAGAGGTTGACTTCAGTGAGACCTGAGTAAATGAACATTGTCATTAGGTCATCAAAGAGTGGTGCTCTTTAGTCTTCTGAAAAGGATTGATTAATACAATGAAAACACGATCTGCTTTTGACTTTGATTTCACAGTGATGGAAACCCATAAGATTCCAGTTGATAAAGAAGAAATGGAGAGGACATCGGCACTCCTCGGGGTAAGCTATCATTTCAGAGTCTGTACTTGTCGTTGCACTTATAGATTCTGATTTTCTTTCCTTCACTATTGGTACTAGTGTGGTATTGGTACTGTTCTTCCTTCTCCTCGATTCCTAGAGTGGAAGATCATAAGTTGAAGAGTTTATACCTCATTGACATCTACTGCACTGAATCGTTTGACTAAGAATAGCCCCAATAGGCTTACATATTTGAATGCTTAGTTACCATGAAGTGGCACTATTTGAAAGAATTAGAAGGATTAGAGATGTGGCCTTGTTGGGGGAAGTGTGTCATGGAGGGTAGGCTTTGAGGTTTCAAGAACCCATGCTAATCCCAATGTCTCTCTCTTGGCCTGTGGATCAGGATATAGAACTCTCAGCTACTTCTCTAGCACCATGTCTACCTACATGTCACCATGCTCCTCACTGTGATAATAATGGACTAACCTCTGAAATTGTAAGCAAGCCTCCAATTAAATGCTTTCTTTGATAAGAGTTGCCTTGGTTAGTGTCTCTTCACAGCAATTGAACAGTAACTAAGACAGAAGTTGGTACCAGGGACTGGGGTATTTCTGTGACAGACCTGACCATGCTGTTTGTTTGGAAGAATATGGAAGACTTTGGGACTTTGGATGAGAAAAGTGATTGAATGCTTTAAGCAGAGTTTAATGGGCCATTCTAGTAGAAACATGGGATACAGTAATGGTGAGAGCAATGTAAATTACAATGGCTGAGCTCAAGAGGCTTCAGAGAAAAGAATATTAGCAAGTAGCCTAGAAGTCATTCTTGTGATAACTTGGCAAAGAATGTGGCTGCTTTTTGCTCTTGTCCTAAAAACCTGTCTGAGGCTAAATTGAAGAATTTTGGATTAATGGTATTAGCAGGAGAGATTTCAAGAAAGGCTAGTATTGACACTATATCCTGTGGTTATTAGTAATCAATCTTATGTAGATCTATACTAAAAGGAGCAAGCTGGACAAAGACAAATATAAAATATACAGTGTGAGGAGAAAAAGAGCACCAGAAAAGGTGATGGTAGAGCCAGGTCCTGAGCTCAAGGAGTTAAGCTTAAAGGTGGTGGTGTACACCTTTTAATCCCAGCACATGGGAGGAAGAGGCAGGCAGATCACTGAGTTTGAGACTAGCCTGATCTACAGAGTGGGTTCCAGAACAGCCAGGACTACACAGAGAAACCCTGTCTTCAACAAATAAACAAACAAGAACTTAAAGAAAAGCCTGATGCTAAATGAAATAAAGGGAGTGGTAACCTCAGGAAAAGACCCCATCAAGCTAAGCTTCCATTTTATAAAAAGGAATTAAAGGAAAGCTTAAGCCATAAAGGAAACCATCAACAATAGAAAGCTGATGCAAATGTAATTGAACATGGAGGCCAAGTTCCAGACCCAGCAAGCAGCAGAACTTGTCAGCTTTGGCCACAGCTATGTGTTTCTTCTGGCCTTAGAGTCAAGGATACAAGAAGCAGTTGTAGAATATCTCTCCACAGCTAAGGAAAGCCACTGAGGCTAGCTGTATGTCAGAGGTGTCAATTCATGCGGCTCAGAGAGGCCATTTCTTGAAGCTATGAAGGTGAATCCTGGATTGTGTTGGAGAAGACTGAGTCGTGGAATATCATTGAATGTGGAACCAGTCCAAGAGAGAGAACTGGGTTGTAGTCAACAAAGCTAAAAGGACTTGGAGCTCTAATGAACACTTTGGCATCAGACATAAATATGCAGTTTGGAGTTTGCCCTGCTGGTTTTCAGTATTGCTCTTGTCCAGTATTTCCTCACTTATGTTTCTTTCCTTTTGGATTGGTATGTATATTCTGTGACATTGAATGTTGTATGTGATCTGCTTTTTTATTTTGATTTTACAGGGGGTTATAATTAAGAAATTGCCATGAATTTCAGAGACTTTGAATTTTGGATTGTTAAGCAGTGTTGAGACTATGATAGACTATGAGGACTTTTGAAATTGCTCTGAATGCATTTTTGTATTGTGTTATGGCTGCAAGCCTATGTCTGAGGTCCTGGGATTGGAACATTATTGTTTGAATAAGAATGGCCTCTGTAGGGGCTGGTGAGATGGCTCAGCGGGTAAGAGCACCCGACTGCTCTTCCGAAGGTGATAAGTTCAAATCCCAGCATCCACATGGTGGCTCACAACCATTCGTAACAAGATCTGGCGCCCTCTTCTGGAGTGTCTGAAGACAGCTACAGTGTACTTACATATAATAAATAAAATAAATCTAAAAAAAAAAATGGCCTCTGTAGACTTATATATTCAAATGCTTAGTCCTAGAGAGTAGCACTATTTTAAAGTATTAGAAGAATTTGGAGGTATGGCCTTGTTGGAGGAAGTGTGGCACTAGGGGTGTAGGCTTTGAGGTTTCAAAAGCCCATGCCAAATCCCAGTGTTTGTCTGTCTCTGTCTCTGTCTCCATCTTCACCCCCCTCTCTCCCTCTCCCCCTCCCCCTCTCTGTTTGGCCTGTGGATCAAGAGTAGAACTCTCAGTCAGGTGATGGTAGCACAGCCTTTAGTTTCAGAACTCTGGAGGCAGAGACAGGTGAAGTTCTGAGTTTGAGGCCAGCCTGGTTTACAGAGTAAGTTCTAGGACAGACAGGACTACACAGAGAAGTCCTGCCTTGAAAAATCAAATTAAATACTTCCATTTATAAGTATTGCCTTGGTCATGCTCTTTACAGCAATATAATAGTGACTGATATGCACTCATGTAGGGAGGACAAGCATTGACCTAGTGTGTGTTAGGGACAGTTCTTCAGTGGACCATCAAGTTAGATTATTTTTCTTGTAAGGACATTTGCTCCCTACAGTTCATCCAAGGAACTGGTACATTTCCTAAAGAATGAAAATATGGAAAGGTACATAAAGATGTATGAAAAAATATTTTTAATTCCATCTAAACAACCTAAAAGATAAGTCTGGTATCTATCACCCAGGTTAAACCATGGGATATCTAGAGCCTTATGTGCTTTTCCTGGCAGAAGGGATTTGTGTATTCTATTACCCAAAGTAGCTACTACCCTGCCTTAGAAGGGATTTCATTCTTGTTATTCTTCACATGTTCTTTATTTCATTGTCTAAACAATATAGTTTGGCTTATTGTTGAACTGTGAGTAAATCAATAGTTTGTATACAGCCTCTCAATTGTCTGCATCTTAGCCTTGATGTTATCATTGTATTTTGCTCAGTGCTACTGTGCTTTGCCAGGGTGATGTCTATCCCAGGCAAGAGGCATCTGGTTGTCTACAGGTTGCAGCTATCATAAACCATGTATCAATTTGGTTTATTTTCCCTATTACTGATGAAGAAATTGTTTTCTATCATTATTGGCTATTAGTTTCTCTTTGAAAACAATCATCAAGTCTCTAAAATGTTTTTATTGTGTATGTGTGTATGTATGTGTGTGTGTGTGTGTGTGTGTGTGTGTGTGTGTGTGTGTGTGTGTGTAGAGATCTTCAGGGATTCAGTTTTCCTTCCACCATGTGAGTCCCAGGATGCAACCCAGGTTATCAGGCTTGTGCCCTTTACCCACAGCCAGCCCTTCATCTAAGTCTTTTATATTTCCTCTACTGACTTAGAGGACATCTTGATCTATTGTGGGTGTAAGCTGTAACCATACCTTTTCTTTTTCTGTCTTATTTCTCATAATAATGAATCCTTTTCCTAGTTCTAATAGTGATGCTCTCATTTTGAAGTACTTTTACTTTTGCTTCTTTAAGTTTTAGCCATCACAAGTCAATATTGTATGCTTTTAAATGTTCATTTTGGTAAGTTATAGGTGACTTTTTATTCTATTAAAGGCTTTTGTTGAGAGTTGCTTGATGAGAAGTTTAAATTATTTTAAATCATAAAGTCTGTGAATGGTGTTTCAATTTTTCAGTCTCGCCTTAAGGAATTGGAGCAAGAAGCCCATTTTGTTGCAGGAGAACAGTTTTTTATAATGAGTAATAGTCAACTTCGTGAGGTAAGGCTCAATTTCATTTTTTTTTTTATTTATTTTGAGACAATGTCTCATTCTGTAGCCCAGACTTGCTGAGAACTCCCTTTGTAGTACATGGCTGTATGCTCACTCCAACCCATGACTGTCCTCCCATCTCACCTTCCCAAGTACTGAGATTACAGCCATGGACCACTATACCTGGTTGGTAATGTTAAATTTTGTCCTTTCAAAAACTAAGTGTTTTACTCAGGAATTTTTAAAATTAATTAATTTATTTTTATTACACTCCATATTTTATCCCCCCTCCCACCCTGATCCACCCTCCAACTGTTCCACATCCCATACCTCCTCCCCACCCACCTATCTCCATGTGGATGTCCTCACTCCCCACCCAACCTGACCTCTAAACTCCCCAGGGCCTCCAGTCTCTTGAGGGTTAGGTGCATCATTTCTGAATGAACACAGACCCAGAAGTCCTCTACTGTATGTGTATTGGGGACCTCATATCAGCTGATGTATGCTGCCTGGTTGGTGTTCCAGTATCTGAGAGATCTCTGGGGTACAGGTTAATTGAGACTGCTGGTCCTCCTACAGGATCTCCCTTCTCCTCAGCTTCTTTCAGCCTTCCCTAATTCAACAACATAGGTCAGCTGCTTCTGTCCATTGTTTGGGTGCAAATATCTGCATCTGATTCTTTCAGCTGCTTGTTGGGTCTTTCGCTCCATAACATTACTCAAGAATTTAAAAGATGGTTTATTCTGAATTTATAATACTGTCTGCAAATGATTTAAAGTATTCATGTTCTTACAAGTGATGAACATCATGAGCTACATTAAATCAAAGTCTTTATAAATGAAGAGCTAAGCCTGTTGTACTATCTATTCAGGTGTGTATCTTCAGAGTAGTTTCTATAGCTGTGATGGTTATGTTCATTTTTTTTTCAAATCTGGATCTCTTTTACATGCATTGCTTTTGTTAAAGATCCTCTTTGGCAAGTTGAAGCTCCACCTGTTGAGTCAGAGGAAGCATCTTCCCAGAACTGGGCTGCAGAACCAGCTGTCCACATCAGAAGCCATGGTAAGCCATGGTCTAGCTTTCTTGTCTTTCTGACATGTCCATGTATCTCCACCAGGTACAAGCTGCCTTCTCTGCTGACAGCAGACCATTTAGACAAGGTGCTGTCACTCAGAGTTATGCTCCTGGCTGTATACCAGGAGATAAGCAGGTAGCATCCCTCCAGGAATGTCTGGCTGATTATACTTCTGGAGAAGGATAATTTGGTGCTTTTAAGTGTGTGTGTGTGTGTGTGTGTGTGTGTGTGTGTGTGTGTGTGTGTGAGAGAGAGAGAGAGAGAGAGAGAGAGAGAGAATATGTATGTATGTGCGTGTGCATGTGTGTGTGACAGTGCCTATGTGTGTATTTATGTGTGCACATATTTGTGTGTCTAGGCATATGAGTGTATTTGCCTGTGAGGCCAGGAGAGAAAGTAAATGACAGAACAAAGGACTGGAGGAAAAAGGCAGATTTTGACATATTTTGTGAGGAGAAACCATAAGACTTGCTGTGAGTAAGGCTGGAAGGTCAAAGATGATTTCAGATGTGACTGATTTTTGCAGTCTGTCCTGTCAGACCATCTTTAGTAACGTTGGGCACTCACAGGCACAGGCACATAGAACTACTTCCTGTGACCACACCATGCACCTGCTCTCATGGCAGAGAATACATATCCCATTTCCCTAGTAGGTCCTGCTCCTTTTTCAGACCTGGAGCTCTATGACTGCTGGCTGCTTTTTCCTCGTTTTGAACTTCATATTTACAGATTAGGATCAGTAGTACTGTGTGTTCAATACTGTGACTTTAGGATTTCAAAACTTATGCCAGCTCCCTGAAGTTTCACCCAGTCAAATTTTGGGTGCTGCTGTAGCATGGATTTTATATTTGGGGACACTTGATTTATTCCTTTATGTGAGAATTAGATTTTGGTAATTTAAGGTCTGAAGAAGACTCTTATTTCTCAGCTTATCTGAAGTAATTTTGGCTCCTGAGTAGAATGATTTTATAAGAGGTTGGGATTAAGAAACTTGATATGGGAGTAAGAATCTTCATTTTGGAAAATATATTAAATTCTATCATTTATTACAAGCATACCCTCCAATTGAAAGCAAACATTTAGAATGTTGAAATGAAGAGATTATATTGGTAATACATATTTTCATTTTTAGTTAAGTTCTCTACAAGATCTTCACCCATTACCCAAGTTAATTTTGGAATATAGACAGGTAAGTTGATCCCCCCACCCGTGTGTGTGTGTGTGTGTGTGTGTGTGTGTGTGTATAAATGGTTTGTGATGAAGGAGAACTATCCAGCCTGTCTATTCACAACGCCATGTGTGTTGACATGCTTTAACAGAGTTCTAAGGAGATAACATGTTCTCAGCCAATTTTATCATGTCTTTTCTGTCCTGACACATACTTGTCCTTTATTTCATGTTTTCTGTAATCCAGTAATCACAATTACAAACCAAACTACAGTGCTATTATTTACTGTGCCCTTGTTAGCCCTACTTCTTCATCACTGGATGTCATCTTACTCAAGTACAAGTCTACTCTGGAGGGATATAAATAGGACTCAATGGACAGTAACAGAGGGTGAGCTAGGCTTGCTTACAGAGCTAGTTGTGCAATGCTTCTTGGTTTCACCTCTTTGTTGAACTTCACTCCATTGAGAGAGGCACAATGGAGAACTTCTGGTGTTCCTGCTGCTGTGCCACCACTGCTGATTTATGTTTGCTGTCCTGACTCTACCCAATTGGACTGCTGGTATGTCTGTGAAGTGTTTGCAAGTAGATCCAGCTGTTACTGCTAACCTGTGAACTGAACTGCTAATTTCCAGACAACACAGACAGGAATTGTTCCAAAGAACCGTTCTAAACAGGTTCACTTACCCAATATCCTTTCTTTTCCACTACCTCTGGTGGGTGATGAGCTACAAGGAAGGTTAAAGTGTTTAAGAACTATCATTAAAAATAAGATTAAAAAAAATAAAGTTACAGTGCAATTTTGTAGCATCTCTGTAGCCCAGAAATACTGCAGAATGACAAACTGGCACCTTTCTTTGCCAATCTGTGTTATTCAATCCTGGCACCACTTGAGGTTGTCGAAGGTGAATTCTACACCACATGACCATCCCTATGTGAGCTGCTGCTATGGAGTTGGTCTTTTTGAAGTTTAAGAATATAACTATTCTTATCTTTATGATGTAGGTTCACAAGATCAAGTCAACTTTTATAGATGGATTACTAGCTTATATGAAAAAGGTAAGTAAGGCTTAACAAAAAAGAAATTTGGATTAGCAATAAGGTTTATTTTGAATTTAGAAAAACATACCACTTTTACAGTAAAGGAGGAACTTGTTCTTGGAACTATGGATTGTGTTTGTATTATTAAATCTTCACCCAGTACAGGTTGGTTTTGGTTGTGAGCCCAGCTTTTAATAGTTGAGCCATCTCTCCAGCTCTGTGCAGGTTGGTTTTTTTGCCATCAGATCCTCCATATGAGGTAGCTGGCCTGCTTTCACATCTACTATAATGCCTTTTTCTGGAGCCATGTGAGGTAATGTATTAGACAGACTTCTCTAGAGAAACAGAACTGATAGAATGAATATACATACATACATACATACATACTACATACATACACACATATACATATACACACACACATAGATACATACACAGACACACAGGCAGGTTATATGAGGGTGATTTATGGGCTATGATCCAGCTAGTCCAACAATGACTATCTAACAATATAAAGTCCAAGAATCCAATAGTTTTCAGTCCATAAGGCTGGGTGTCTCAGTTGGTCTAAAATATATATTAGAATCCAAAGAAGTAGGCTCTAATGCTAGTGACAGAATGGACCTGCTAGTGAGTGTAAACAGGCTAGTAAGTGTAAATTTCCTCCTTTTGTGTTCTTTATATAGGCTGCCACCAGAAGGTGTGGCCAAGTAGATTTTCCCTCCTCCAAAGATCTGGATTAAAGGTCTATCTTCCCACCACAAAAGACTGGGATTAAAAGGAGGATTTCCCACTTCAAATTATTTAATTAAGAAAAAACATCCCCCACAGGTGTACCCAGCCAATTGAGTTTTAGTTAATTGCAGATATAGTCAAGGCAACCAATTATATCCATCACAGGTAGACATTAATTTGCACATGAGAAAACTACAGTCAGAGGTGTCTGTGACTTACAAGACTGCACAACAAGTAACAGAACATGTGTCATGATCTCACTTGCATTTATGCTGTCTCTGCAGCCCCCTTAACCCACATATAGAGTTAATAACTGACATGGCTCTACTTGTCCTACTGCTGCTTCTATTTGGGTTAGAGGGGAACATCCTTTAGCTGTCCCTGACCCCAAGGCTGTTTAGTAACTTTCAAGAGGAACAGGGAAGATTGTAGGTAAAGGGCCTGTGTGCTCTTTCTCACACCATATTGCATAGGTTTAAACTGATTGTTATTAATTGATCAAGGGCTCCATCTCTTCTACATGGAATCAGACTGGAACTGTGACAGGGAGACTTTCAGCCAAGCATCCTGTAAGTTCTTGCCCATTTCTATGCCTAATGTACTTTTGCACCTGCACATTCTGTTCCCAGAAGAGAACCTTATGGTGCTAATTGTGCTTTACTCTGTGTTTATTTCTCTGGTATTGAAGCATCAACTATGTGCTCTGAGAACAGAATAGCTGTTTTCTACCAGAAACTCAGACACTTTGGTGAGGAGGGAAGAAGGATTTGTCTTAGGAAGGTGACTCCAACCAAAGTGCTATCTGTGAAAACCATCTCCATCTTGTAATTACTAAAAGTTGGGTTTTTTGGGTTTTGTTCTATCTTTTAGAGATAGAGTTTCTCTGTGTAGCCCTGGCTTGCCTCCAACTTGCTGTGTAGACCAGGCTGGCCTCAAACTCACAGAGAGATATGCCTGCCTCTGCCTCCCAAGTGCTGGGACTAAAGGTGTGCGCCACCACCACCTGTCTCTATTGACTGTTTTTTAATGGAAAGTTATAAATGCCCTTGCATTTGTAGTAACAATTTTGGGAGTAATTTTTAAAAATAAGGCCTTGCTTTGTAGCCTAGATACAGCCACCTGAGTGCTAGGGTTACAGGTGTGCAGCACTCCCAGCCAGATAGCTTTCTAAATGGCTTTATTATATTTTTGGTGTAAAGGAGACTTGTTGAACTAGATTATGTACTTGCAGCACAACCATGAGGGTCTGAGTTCAGTCACCTAACAGTCAGATAAAAATGCCGGGTATAGTAGTGTAGTGTTGGAGAGGTGAGGACAGAAAGCTCTCTTGGGCTTGATGGGCAGCTGGCTTAGCCTATTTAGTGAGTTTGGGGCCAATAAGAGACCCCATTTCAAAAAACAAAGTAGGTGGCTCCTGAAGAATGCCACCCAAGGTTGATTTCTGGTCTTCACATGCACACACCCATACAAACATAAACATACACACAGATTCTATAATTTCTCATAGAGAAGTTCTTCAAGTGCAGAAAGATGCAGAATGGCACCCACCACTCTATTCAAGTTGGAGAACTGTCTGTCTTCATACATTCCATTAAACAGATATATTCAGAAAATACTATTCTTTTCTTCAGTTTTAATTTTTTTATATTTATGTTTTTTTGAGACAGGGTTTCTCTGTACAGCCCTGGCTATCATGGAACTCACTCTGTGGACCAGGCATGTGCACCACCACCACCTGGCCTCATTTTTTTTATTTTTATTTTTAACATCTCTTATATTATACATTTATCTGAGTCCTCCTAGATTTAAATACATGTATTACATATATGAATAATTAAAATATAAACTAAATAATGTATATAGTTAGAAATATTTGACATAAAATAATGTGAAATTTTAAAGAATAAGAAAATATAAGTCATCTTTCCCTGTTTGTTCTTCCCATAAGTCCCTAATTAGTAGTTAGGATTTTACCAAGTATTCTCTAGAGCAGTGATTCTCAATCTTCCTAATTCTGTGACCCCTTAATACAGTTCCTCATGTTGTGGTGACCCTTAACTATATAATTATTTTAATTGCTATTTCATAACTTTTGCTACGGTTATGAATCATAAATATCTGTGTTTTCTGATGGTCTTAAGTGACCCTTATGAAAGGTGACACAAAGGGGTCACCACTCACAGGTTGAGAACCAGTGCTCTAGAAGAACAGAACTGATAAAAATGAATCTATAGCCGGGCTTGGTGGCGCACGCCTTTAATCCCAGCACTCGGGAGGCAGAGGCAGGCGGATTTCTGAGTTCGAGGCCAGCCTGGTCTACAAAGTGAGTTCCAGGACAGCCAGGGCTATACAGAGAAACCCTGTCTCGAAAAACCAAAAAAAAAAAAAAAAAAAAAAAAAAAAAAAAAAAAAAAAAAAAAA
Organism: Mus minutoides; assembly: GCA_902729485.2. NCBI lineage: Eukaryota > Metazoa > Chordata > Mammalia > Rodentia > Muridae > Mus > Mus minutoides. Next base: position 2,061,563 of record LR755129.1, read on the forward strand.
AAAAAAAAAAAAGAATCTATACATAGATAGAAAGGTAATTCATTATAAGGACTTATAGGCTGTAGTCCAACTAGTCCAATAATGATTGTCTACCAACGGAGAGCCTAAGAATCCAGTAGTTGTTCAGCCTAGGAGGTTGGATCTCTCCACTAGTCTTCAGAATACTGATGTCAGTGAAGGAATGAACTTGCCAGCAAAATTGAGTGCAAGCAGGCAAAGGGCAAGCTTCCTTCTTCTATATTCCTTATATAGACTGCCACCAGAAGGTGTGGGCCAGATTAGAACTAGCCACCTCCAAAGATTTATATTAAAAATGCATCTTCCCAGCTGGGTGGTAGTGGTGCACACCCTAATCCCAGCACTCAGGAGGCAGAGGTAGGCAGATCTGTAACTTGTCTTTGACTATTTTGTGATCTCTTTTTTCCACCTCTCTCCACCCTTTTTCTTCCATCCTTTCAACATTTTAACACTAGATAGAAGAAAGGATAGAAAGAAAAGAGGGCAATGTATTGTTAATCTACTTCCTGCTGATTAGGAGTGTCAAGTTCCTCAGAGCAAGTTTGATCTTTGCTGTCAGGATACCTACTTTCTTCTTTCTTCTTTGAATACTATTTTAAAAACCTCAACCAATAGCAAACAATCAACAACCCATCCTGCCTTTTGGGGTCCTAGCATTTATATATATGCTGAAAAGTTCCCAGAATTCCAAGCATCACACCATTGAAGAAACTATCTGCAGCTGGCAAAATCATGCCTCTGCTAGAGCACTAGGCAAGTCATACTCAGCTGCTGTGGACAATCTGAAGCAGCCCCACACCTGGGATTAAAACTAAAACATATTCATCAATATTTCTGTGTTTTCTAAAGAAACTAGAATTCCAAGATTAACACTACATGGATTTCTGAGTTTGAGGCCTTCTTACTTCATATGATTTAATTAAGGAAAAAAAAAACCTTACAGGTGTATCCAGACAGTTGGGATTTAGTTAATTGCAGATGTAGCCAAGTTGTATCCACTGATACAGGCAGAAGAGGCACCTGCTGCCCTAACTCAGGTGATTATGTAAGAAGGAGAAAGAAGCTGGCCATTATGTGGATGTTCACTTAGGCTCAGGGCCTCTCCTCTGGGACTATAAATTCTCAGGTCGGTTGTCTCTCAGGCTTCTTACACTTGCTCTAGGAGCTGATCATGAGGATGTGTACCGTTTAGAGTCTTTTTGTGGTACAGGCCCACCTGGGTACCCTGCTACAGGTGCAGGTCCTCTATGGGGGGAGGGTGGTCGCTGGCAGGTTCTTTCTCTATTTCTTGCTTTTCTCTATCAGCATCTGCTTGTAACAGATGTTACTCTTGGATTGTGCAGATACCTGTGAGAGGGAATCATGAGCATGTTCCTCTCCGAGCTTCTTGCTTTTCTCTATCAGCATCTGCTTATAACAGATGTTACTCTTGGATTGTGCAGATACCTGTGAGAGGGAATCATGAGCATGTTCCTCTCCGAGCTTCATGAGCTCAGGCCCCACTACAAAGAGCATTCTGAGCATGTGTCCTGTCAGAGGATATTCATTCTTTTCTTTTATAGTTTTATCAATTATCTCCTGACTCTGTTTAGCCCCCATTTCTGTCATGACTCATGAATGGTGGTGCTCCCCACTGTCCATGGTCCTTTCCCAAGCCTGTAGTTCATGATTAGTTATGTCTTCAAATCTTCTGACAGGTTTTCCTCTCTCCAAGACTGAATATTTGCCTCTGATTTTCCAAAATATTAGTATTTTTCATGTTTTTACACATAAAATTTGAATCTAGCTAGATATTTATTTAACCAGATTACCATTACATTACCATAAGATAACTAGAGATTGAACTAGTTTTCTTTAAACTGAACAAATTCAATCGATGAACTTTGCACATGCTAGAAGAGTGCCCTACTACTGATCCTTGATAAATGTTTTAGACTTACTTACTGTATTATTTTATGTGTATTGTATACCACTTGTGTGCTTGTGCCTGCAGAACACATTGGATACCCTAGAACTAGAGTTACAGGCTGTTGTGTACTACCATGTGGATGCTGGGCAGCAAACTTTTTTTAAAAATGAATTTTTTTTCAAGACAGGGTCTCACTAAATAGTGCTGCCTATCCTGGAACTCACTAAGCTGATGAAACTCCAATTCATCAGCCCTTGCCTCCACATTGTTAGGATTAAAGGTGTGGGCCACCATGCCTGGCATTGTGACTTTTTTGAAATTATAATATGATTATTATTTCCCACTTCCCTTTTCTCTTCCCATGCACCCTCCATGTGGCTGCTCGTGCTCCCTCTCCAATCCATCGCCTCTTTTCTTTCATTATTGTTACATACTCTTCCTAAATCTGGAAATGCAACCTACTCAGTCTGTATAAAGTTACTTGATATTGTAGAATCATTTGGGGGGCTCTTCCCTGGGGGAGTCTATTTCTCCTGCTCTCAGCATTTCTTAGTGGCCTGTTCTGCTTTGTCTAGCAGAGGGGCCTATGCAGATTCCCCCTTCCATGTTAGCATGTCTATTGATGTTGTTGTTGTTCAGGTTCTATTTAGGAATCCATGTTGATAAGACTTTTTGGTGGGACACGATCTCACAACAAACTTCCTGTTCCTCTGACTCTTCTGTCTCCTCTTCTGAAATTATCTGTGAACTTTAGGTGTTATAGTTATATCAGTTGGAACTGGGCACCACATGATCTCTTATTCTTTGCATTTTGACTAGGTATGGTTTTCTGTAATAGTTGCAAAGAGAAGTTTCTTTGATGAGCAGTGAGGACTATACTTATCTATGGGTATAAGGATACATATTTAGCATATAGATAGGGATTTCCCTGGTTTAGTAAAGTAGCAGTAATAGGTTCTCCTCCAAGATCCATCTCAGGTCCTCTCTGGGTTACATGTTTAATGTACAAGGTGCCTTCAGCAATAGCAACTTACCTTCCATCTCTAGGAATGAGTTAAGGACAACAGTATTTAGTCTATGGCTTCTCATGGCTAGAGGTGGAGTTTTAGTTAGATTGTGTATAGCTCTTTGGGAAGCATTGTCAAATGGGAAATTTTCATTTAAACTATATATGTATAAGCATACCTAGAATATATATATATATATATATATATATATATATATATATATATATATACATACATATACATATATATGTATTATATGTAGTTTTGGGTAGATAGATAATAGGTAATATCAAACATGCTTTCTGTTGTTTTACCCTCCTTCTTCCTTTTGTATTTATCTCCTTCCTTACATATACCTCCGTTTTCCACATTTCACTCTTCAAATCACTTGTACCCTATTGCTGTCCCTTTCTACTACTGCTCTCTCTACCATAGCCCCCATTCACTTTCCTGGTTTCTGCACTTACTGCAGTTGATTCACTCACATCTGAAGGCTGAGGGCTGGAAATCACAGGTGAGAGAGAATATATGACATTTGTCCTTTTGAGTCTCAGCTACTTCACTCTGTATGATCTTTTCTAGTTCCATCCAGAACTGCAAAATTCACGACTTCAATTTTCTTTACAGCTGAATACTCTTCCCCAGTGTATGTGTATTACATTTTATTGTCTCTTCCTCACCTGAACAGCATTTAGACCATGTCTCTTTCCTAGTCACTGTGACTAGAGCCACAGTGAGCATGGCTGAGCAAGTGTCTGTGGAGGAGGCTGTTGAGTCCTTTGGACATATGCCTAGAGTTAGTATAGCTGAGTCATGTGACAGATTAATTTTAGCTTCTTGAGGTTCTTCACGTTGATTTCCAGAGGCTGGACCAATTTGCAATCCCAACAGTGAACAAAGGTTCCCTTCCCCTCCATGTTCTCTCCAGCATTTGTTGTCAGTTATTTTGTTGATCTTTGCCAGTCAACAACTGTTCTTAACTGCTGCACTAACTCTACAGTCACTGACTAATATTTTAAAAAATAAGTTGTAACTACAATAGTTTCAGAAAATTGGGGTTTTTTTTTTCACATATACCCCTCCTAAGAGAAAGTCTCTGCTACCAGCTGAAGCTACCCATTTCTGTGTGACTCTGCTTCTAGTGACAGAAAGTGTAACGTGCTTTGTCTTTTGGTTCCCCTGTATCTTTTTCCATATTTTGGTATTTCAATGAAGTAATAATAGGTTATGGTTTATTCAAAATTACAAAAACATTGATTTTTAATTGATTGTGCTGAAATTTCATCATTGTATATAATGTAATCACATTGGCACAATTTTTTTGTTTTTTGTTTTGTTTTGTTTTGTTTTTACAGTAGCTGCTTAAAAGTGTGATTAGAAAATAACTGCCAGGCCTGGTGACACACACCTTTAATCCCAGCACAGGGAGGCAAAGGCAGGCAGATCTCTATGAGTTTGAAGCCAATCTGGTCTACAGAGTGAGTTCCTGGACAGCCAGAGCTATGTAATGAGGCCATTGAGAGAGGGAGATATAGAGGGAGAGGGAGAAAAGAAAAGACATACATTTGTATCATCTTGGCGCTGTATCTTTGGGTTGTTTTTTTCCCATTCGACTTGAGATTTTTCCCACTTCTTTGTGCCAGGGAATTTGAGGTTATTTGCTAGACGTTTGGAAAGTTTGAGTCTTATTTTGAAAATCCACTAAAATGGTGATGCTTTTGTTTTAGTTCCAGTGGCCTGGTTAGGCTTAGGTTTCAAGTTCTGGTGGCTGTGGTGCCACCTTCTCCTGCTCTCAGTCTTTGAGGCACCATTTAGATAGTTTCACATGACAGCCACCCAGTGGTCAATCTAGGAATTAACCAAACAGGATTGAATGAGCCTAGACAGGTACAGCTGATCCAGGGTTCATTTTTTTGAGCTGCTGTCTTTCTGGGGTTTCTCTCATTGTTTCTGGATCTTTAGTGATCTCTTTTCTTGGTCTTCTAACCAGAAACCTGAGGCATTAATAATCTGAAGCTACTGGACTCTCTGCCACTAATCATATGTAGAGTACCAAGCATCCCCATGCTTGAGGGAAACAAATGATAGACTTGCTGCCTGTTTGGGAATGTTTCGGGTTCTGGTCTGCTTCTCTAGTCTGTGTCCTGCTCTAATTTATCAGCATACTCTCTAGTTTTCATAGCTGTATTCAGTGGAATGTATTCACTGTATCTCACTATATCTTACCAGGAGCAAAACCTCACGTGTTTTCTTTTTTTTTTTTTTTTTCATTTTTAAATTTAAAAAATTTTAATGATGAAAACAAAAATATACCTAAAAATGAAGCTTCTGGAAAAACTATCTTGTATCACTCCTCAAACTTGACTCTCTCCTGACCTTCCGTTTTAAAGCTGGGTCTCTGAACACATCCTTGTTGACAACAGTCTTGTCCAAGGGGATATACAGAGTACTTTATGGGCATGAGCTGGTTGTAGTTATAAACTTTCACAAAGGACTTGATCATGGCGGCTGTCACTTTTCAGGGATAGCAGTCAACTCCAGCTACCAGGGCATGGCTGTGAGGACAGTCTGAGGTGCCAGTCAACTCCAGCTACCAGGGCATGGCTGTGAGGACGGTCTGAGGTGCCTCACCAGTGTTCTTCACGATGGTGGCTTTTCTTCTAGAGTAGTGTCCAGCCAGGATCAGCATCACTTGCCCATTTCAACAGCAAGCAGAAGGCACCCAGCAGAAAGGAAAGAAGCTGTTTTTTCAATTTTTAATAGCATTATTGAGGCAAATTTAATATACCAGAAACTTCATATGTTACAAACAGTTTGATGAATTGTGATATATACATTAAACTATGAAACTGTCCTGACAATCAAAATAGTAACCATAGCTGTGACCTGGAATATCTTTGTTACCCCTAACAATGTCTCCCCTCAACCTATGTGTGTGTCCCAGTTTTGTCACTATAGATCACTTACATTTCCAGAAAGCTCATATTGATGGAGTGACATAGTGTTTTCTTTTCTTCTGACCTCTTTGGCAGACTTATTATATTCAGATTCATGCATGTTGATTTGTGTTTTGAGACTTTGTTCTTTTTTATTGCTGAGCAGTATTCTATTCAGTCTGTGCATCACAGCTCATGAATTTCTTTATCAATCTATTTGGGATTGTTTCCTGTTTGGGATGTAAATATGTACATTTAGCATGTTCTTTATGCATATAATGCATATATGTAAAATACATATATAATAATACAGTAATAATTGGGTCATACACTAGGTTTGTATTATGTGCTGCTTTCCTTTTTTATTTTTTCTCTCTCTTTTTCTTCTTCTTCTTCTTTTTTTTTTTTTTTTTTTTTTTTTTTTTTTTTTTTTTTTTTTTTTTTTTTTTTTTTTTTTTTTTTTTTTTTTTTTTTTTTTTTTTTTTTTTTTTTTTTTTTTTTTTTTTTTTTTTTTTTGAGAGACAGTAATCACCATGTCTTAGCTGATCTAAGGGCTGGACTCTAACTCATAGCGGTTCTCTTGCCTCTGCCTCCTGAGGGCTGGGATTAAAGGCCTGAGCCATGTGGTTGTGCTTCACTTCTTAAGGGGTAGTACTGCCACTTGACATTCTTCACTAGATCTTAGCCAAAACACGGAGAAGCGATGCCACTTGACATTCTTACCAGCAGTGGATGAAGATTCCACTCCCACTATCAGTTCTACAGTTGATCCTGAGGTGTAGGTGTAGGGAGGGAAGAAAGGAAGGAGAGACGGGGAGAGGGAGGAAGAGAAGGAGAGAGGGAGGGAGGAAAGAGAGAGAGAGAGAGAGAGAGAGAGAGAGAGAGAGAGAGAGAGAGAGAGAGAACATTGCTCCCTAGTAAAGCTCTGCTCTCTGATTTGCACAACTTCTGCAATAGATCTACCATCTGGGAGGCCTCACAGTCAACCCTTCACACTTACCTATTCAGGAGATGCCTCTTGTTTATTTATTGTTAGATAATTCATACCGTATATGATGTATTTTTTTTATCATTCTCACTTCCTATTTCCCTTTCATATCCCCCTCAGATTCCCTCTGGAATTCTGTTTCCTTCCAACATAGCCCCATCCTGCTTCCATACTTTCATATCTTTTTCTCTCTGCCTCCTTTCCCTAACCCACTGATTTTAATTAGGGTTGCTAACATGTGTGAGTACAGGGTTAGCAACTAGACCATGAGTACCTTAGCTGTGGCTACACCCCTGAAGAATGATTCCCCTGTTCCTCAGGAGGTGTTTATTGCCATAGCACTGTTATGAACCTTCCTATGCCTGCCCCAGCTCTTAATAATGACATGGAGACTTATTTTTATTTATTAATAGCTTTTGGCCTTAAGCTACATTTATTCCCAACTGACTCATAACTCAATTATTCCATTTATACTAATCTACGTTCTGCCACATAGCTGGCTACTTCTAAGTTTTATACATCCGACTTCTACTGAGTCTCAGTGGCGAATCTTCCAGTGCCTGACTTCTTCCCAGAGTTCCTCTCTCTGCCTGGATGTCCCACCTTACTATTCTGCCTTATGCTATAGGCCATAGGCTTTATTATTTTAACCAACCAAAAGGTACCTTAGGCAGGCAAGGAAAGACAGTTATATCTTCATACAGTGTGAATAAACATTATCCCTTCAGCCCCTCGACAGGGTGCCAGGGGTTTCATGTGCTCCTTCTCCATCATGGCATGGTGATAAGCTCAGATACTGTGTAGGTCTTGTGAAGATAACAGTAGCTGGTGAGTTCATGAGTGTAGTAACTATGTCATATTCAGAAGGCAGTGTTTCACAGTATTTCTCCTTAGCTTCCATCTTAGCTCTCCACCTTCTTCTGTGATGTTCCCTGGCCCCCAAAAGATGTGCCATTTAAAGTGTGCACTCAGCTGGGCATGGTGGCGCACGCCTTTAATCCCAGCACTCGGGAGGCAGAGGCAGGCAGATTTCTGAGTTCGAGGCCAGCCTGGTCTACAGAGTAAGTTCCAGGACAGCCAAGGCTACACAGAGAAACCCTGTCTCGAAAAACAACAACAAAAAACAAACAAATAAAGTGTGCACTCAATAGTCACCTATTCTCAGCACTTTGACCAGTTCTGAGTCTTGGCATTACTGTTGTTCACTATAAAAGAGAAGTTTCTCTGATCAAGTTTGTCAGCAGCACTAATCTATGGATATAAGCTAAACAAATATTTAGAAGATGGTTTGACAACATGTCCATTTAGTAAAACAGTAGTAGGTTCTGCCATGGCCTAGCACCTACCTAAAACCTAGGAGCTTTTGACCAGATTTTTTAGTACTAGACATGAATTACTTCTGTAGAGTAGGCCTCAAATCCAACCTGAAAGCAAAGGTTACCACACTGTTGCACCAGTGAACACATCTTGCCTGGCAAGTCAGTATTGTAACATTCAGGGTCTACCTCTGGTAAGGTCAGAAATGACTTTTTTCCTGTGTAGTAGGCATTATAAATACTAGCTAGCAGAAAGGAAGTTTTCAGGTCAGCTCTAACTGTATTTCTTTATGTCCTGCGACCACAGTATGTGATATCTTCAGCAACAGGATTTTGATTTCTGGATGAACAACCAAGAGCATAATTGCCTGTATTTTTGAGGGGTGGGGGACTTTAAAAGCTCCTTGACCAACAACTCATAGGGGTATTCCATAACTGACACTGGAGTTTTCATTTAATAATCCATGGCTTCTGGGAACAGCATACTGCCATTCAAACTATCTTTCTTTCTTTCTTTCTTTCTTTCTTTCTTTTTTTCTTCTTTCTTCATTCATTCACTTTACATCCCAATCACAGCCCCCAATCATTCCTCCCAGTCCCACCCCTTTTTAAGCTTGAGGAAAATACTATTACCATTTAAAAGAAAAAGAAAACAGAGCAGGGAAGCTGTAAATCTCAACAGCTGCCCAGAAGAGAATAGAGAAGGGAAAGAAGCCATGCAGAGCTGGGCATGGAGGCGCACACCTTTAATCCCAGCAGAGACAGAAGCAGGCTGATTTCTGAGTTTAAGGTCAGCCAGCTCTACAGAGTGAGTTCCAGGACAGCCAGGGATACACAGAGAAGCCTGTCTCAAAACCAAAAATAGTTAAGAAACAAGGCATGCCTTTGGATTAAGCCTGTATGGAGGTCAGCTGGCAGACAAGCAGCCCCAAAGCAGAGAGGGAGAATTAGAGAAAATGTCAGAAAGCCCCAAATACTAGAGAAAAAGCATACTTGGGCTTTGACCAGCATCCAAAAGAGACAGAAGAGAGGAAAAGGGGAAGTTAGGCCTTTCTGAGTTAAGACTCAACAGAATCTCCTGACACATTCAGAATGACTGTGGAAAGGAGTGAGAATTCTGACATGGAGAAGTACGTTGTCTCTTAAAGGGTAATTATTTCTCCTTTCTCTTTAGTATGGCTTAAGATGAGTACCTGCTTCCTGGTGGTGGTTCCTTAGCCAGGTGGTTAGCTTGCCTGACTACATTGATTTACAGGAGGAGGCAAGTTTCCATATAGCATGAGCTACATTCTTTCCTGTGACGTTCCCTTCTAAAAAGAGAACCCTGAAATCACTTAGGACATGGAGTATTGCTATAATCCATTTCTACTATGAAAGTCTAGAGATCCAGTCCCAAAGCTGTTCACCAGAGTGATTATTCATGTCTGGCCAGAGTGCAACTCCTTTTTTGAAAAAAATAAATAAAAGTTCTTTTTATATACATGACTGTTTTGCCTGCCTGCATGTCTGTGTACCATATGCCTGTGGAAACCAGAAGAGGGTGTCAGATCCCCTGAGACTGGAGTTACAGTGTTAAGCTGCTGTGTGGGTCTAGAGATCAAGCCCCTGTCCTCAGGAAGAACAAACTGATACTGTTAACTGCAAGCCAGCTCTGTAGCCACTGAAACTCCTTTTTCAAAAATATTTTTTTTAGTTTACAAAGTAGTGGGTTGCCATAAGGCTTTTCAAGTGTCTTTAGCTCCACTCCCCCATTTCCCCACTGGCACTCCCACTTAAGCCCCAATATTTCCTTCATCTGTTTCATATCATATATGTTCTGCTACCTGCTCTCCATCTGAAGGCTCTCCCCCATCAGGGACCTTTACTAGCTTCCTGACCTCTACAGACACTCCAAACTAAAGACACGAATCTAAAAATCTAAAGCTAGGATCTGTGTATGAGACACATCCTGTGACATTTGTTTAGGTCTGGGTTACCTCATTTCATATATTTCCATTTTCATCCATTTCCTGTGAATTTCATAATCTTTTTTTTTTCACAGTTCAGTGAAATGGATCTTTTTTTTTTTTAAAGATCCACTTTCTTTCTGTCTTTTACATTAGGCCCCTTGACTTTCTCCCAAACCTCACTGAGACTCAACTTTTGCCTTTACAGTGAATTTATTTCTTGTTTTCAGTTTGGATAGTATGTTTGTTTTATATCACTGTAACCAAATGCTGATATAAACAACTTAAAAAGAGAAAAGATTTATTTTGACTCACAGTTTCAGAGGATGATAGATGTACTGGACATTTCTTAATTAACGGTTGATATGGGAGGGCTCAGTTCACTGTGATTGATGTGGGAGGGTCCAGTTCACTGTGGATAGTGCCATCCCTGGCAGATAGTTCTGGGATATATATATAAGAAAGCTGGCTAAGCAAGCCATGGAGAGTAAGCCAGTATATTGTATGAAATATGATATGATATATAAGCACGAATATATGGCCTCTGCTTCAGGTTCCTGCCCTGACTTCTTTGACAATGGGCTGTGATGTGGAAATGGAAATGAAATAAATCCTTTCCTCCCCAAGTTGCTTTTGGTCATGGAGTTTTGTTTGTTTTGTTTTTTTCTTCTTCATAATATTTTTATAGACTAATTGGGAACTTCACATCATGGAATCTGATCACAGTTCTCAGTACTCCCAGGATTATCCCCCAACCCTTGTGACCTCTCCCCATAGGCTTATATTTTTCAAAACCTACTTTTAATAAGGCTACTTAACTACTTCAATCTCCCTTCTAGCCCACCACCCACCAGAGGTAGTGGAAAGGAAAGGTTAATAGGGCAAAGGAAGATGTGGACCAGTTTAGAAATAGTTCTTTGGGGAGAATCCAATCTGCAATGTCAGCAGTTCAGTTCACAGGGATCAGCAGCAGCAGCTCAACCCACTCAAACACCATTCACAAATCAGCAACTGCAGTTAGATCCAGAAGAAACTGCAAAGCTCTGCAGATTGGCATGAGTCCATGGAAGTGGCAAGAAGCTGCCTGACCACCACCAGAAGTTCTTTGGTGGCATTTTTCTCTATGAAGTCACAACAAACGATGACCAGCAGAGTGGCAAGGTGAACCAATACCATAAAGTGTTGTCAGCAAAGCTCAACAATGACCAGCAAAGAATGGCAAGGCAAACCTATAATACCATACAACAGCGTTCACAGTCTGATGGATTATATTGATACCCTTTCCAAATATCACATGTTCTTTCAAACATTGGATCTACCAAAACATCACATGCCCTTTTTCCAGGCAGTTTCCAAAAAACACCACATGTCTGTTCTCAGCAAAACATCTTCCCAGGTGTTTACTTCAGCGAAAACATCCTCTCATAAGACAATTTACAGAAAAACATCACATGATACAACTGAGTCTCCAAAGAGACCAGAAATTCACATTTCACCCCACCCCCAAAACCACACAAGTCCAAAAGGAGCACAACCAAACTTCCAGTAGCTAGCTCCTTAAAGAAAACTGAGTATTTTCAAATGTGGTGAGCTAGACTTCCTTGTGATCATCCTTTTCACAATTTATAAGAGATCTCTTTGATGATTTCCTGTCTAGACTGTTACTTTTTGTGGGGGGAGTTGTCACTGAAGCCTTCTATGTCCTTATTTTTATTTAAAAAATTTTTTATGTCCCCCTTTCTTAACTGTGAGTTTGCAGTCATCCATGCCACTGCAAAAGTAGTTTCCTTGCCCTTTACAGTCATCAGGAGCATAGATCATGGACTTCCTCATGGTTTCTGGCAACAGCAAGGATCATGGACATCAACATGGTACAGGGTCATGGAGTTTTGCCACATCCATAGAAACCCTAAGAAACTCAATAGATATGAAAGAGTAATAGATCTTTACAGTTACCCTTCCCAACCCCAGGATGAAGCATTTGTAAATAGTTTATCTTTTTCTGATTTTGTTTTCATGCGTTGTCTGGAAGGTCAAAAGAAGTGTTCTGACTATAGTTGATTATTCTTCACCCTTGAGGAATTACTTTTTAAAAAATTCTTCTAAGTGTCTATGAATTCTGAGCTTTTCCCGAATACCTGCTAGGAACAGGCACCACTCCTGGCCCTTTGTGACCTGAACTTTGTTCTCTAGTCCTTTGAATAGCTGTCTGCAGGTGGTGGTAGTAATTTATTTGTATGCAAGGATCAACTCTCTGCTAAACATTTAGTTGGGTGGTGGGCTCAAAAAGTAGTGTTGTTGTTTTTTTTTTTTTTATCTGACTTTTTTATTATGGGAACGAATTTTCTTTCAATTGTGAATATCCCAAATGGGAGTAAAAGCTCCCATCTAGTACATTTTATTTCATTTAAAATTCTGTCTTATGTTCTGCATTGAAATAAATGGCTTGTCAAGTACCCTTCCCTATCAGAATCAATCTTTTGTCCTTAGGTTCTCCCTGGTCATGGTGCATATGGCACTGCATTTCTAGAAGCCTGAATACTTGTTTATATCTTGTTAAGTCATAAATTCCATGTGAATAGAGGCCTTTTCAGCCTACTTCTCTGTTTATGGAATGTGTTACTTGCTCTTCTTGCTCTGGCATGGGATCATCACTAGGGTTTCAGAGTGGTAAAAAACATGGCCAGGTCTCTTCCTCACTTGAAATATGAGCCATGAGGTCTTTAGTTTTCTTCTAAGTTCTTTTCTCTCAAATCAGGCCTTGGGGCTTAGACCTTTCCGTCCCTTTTTAAGTCCTGTTCAGAACCACTATTTTCTCTACAGAGGCCTTCTCATGGGAAAAGCAGGGGACCTTTGCTCTCTCTGTGCTTGCCAGGAGCCACATTATTCCATCCAATACCTCTTATCACACATGGCTTAGATGTCCTGTCTAGTATTTCTACATTATCGGGGCCAGTTTTTGTCAATGCCCTTATTTCACTGCAGTACAACTCGTGATGCTGGCTCAGAATTTATCAATGTTACAAAATTCAAAAATTCTGACCTTTCACATTGTGCTTTTTTAGTGTCCTGAATTCTTGGTGGTCTTCCTCCTCCTCCTCCTCCTCCTCCTCCTCCTCCTCCTCTTCCTCCTCCTCCTCTTCTTCTTCTTCTTCTTCTTCTTCTTCTTCTTCTTCTTCTTCTTCTTCTTCTTCTTCTTCTTCTTCTTCTCCTCCTCCTCCTCCTCCTCCTCCTCCTCCTCCTCTTCCTCTTCCTCCTCCTCCTCTTCTTCTTCTTTAAATGTTACAGCTGAATAATTAGAAATATTAACAGTCTTTAAAATTAAGTGGATTTTTTTTCATTTCTTTGAGTACATCTTCTTCCCTAGTGTTCGTTACTTCTATGACTCTATTAAGTGACCTACTGGCATGTTTGTACAGTTTTGTAGTACCTTACTAGGTCATTATTGAATCAACTGATAGGACCTATGGTGCCTTTGCATTTCAGCTACTGCTCCTATATCCTCTATTCCTTTTCTGTCCCTTAATCCCTGCACATATCCTCCAGAGTAGTCTTCTTTCCTAGTCAGTGATTCTGAGCTTCAAACAGAAGCCCTGCCTTAGTAAGTCTTGTTTCTAAGAGACCATGTCTCTATCCCAGTTTATTGGTCCCCCTTTTTCTATACACAAGGAACAAAACCTGCTATAGTTAAGCATGTCACTCATTCAGTTTAAGAACTTACATGTCGAAGCCGGGCGTGGTGGCGCACGCCTTTAATCCCAGCACTCGGGAGGCAGAGGCAGGCGGATTTCTGAGTTCGAGGCCAGTCTGGTCTACAGAGTGAATTCCAGGACAGCCAAGGCTACACAGAGAAACCCTGTCTCGAAAAAAACAAAAAAACAAAAAAAAAAACAAAAAAAAAAGAACTTACATGTCGAACAACAATATGTTGTACCCCCAGTACCCCCAGAACTCGTGTCTCTAGATGCATATGTAGCAGAAGGTGGCCTAGTCAGCCATCATTGGGAAGAGAGGCCCCTGGGTCTTACAAACTTTATATGCCCCAGTACAGGGGAATGCCAGGGCCAAGAAGTGGGAGTGGGCGGGTAGGGGAGCAAGGCAGGGGGAGGGTATAGGGAACTTTCGAGATAGCATTTGAAATGTAAAAAAAGTGTCTAATAATAAAAAAAGCACACACAAAAAAAGAACTTAAATGTCACCTGGTGGCACTAAAATCCTGTTTATCCTTTCCTAGATATTTTTTCCCAAGTCAGTGTCCTTTTCTGTTCCAAATGCAGTGTTTATTGTCCCTGTTATATGTCCCTAAATACTACTTTGCCACTTAAACACATTAGTAATAACTTCAGAATATCCAAAATGCACGAGTGTTGCATTAAGGAAAACAATCAGAGCAATCTCTCTTGGAGCACTTTTACCAAGAGCAAGCCCAGACTTGAATCTCTACTTGTCTCCCTGTATATTCTGTCATCTCTTTGTAGCACATTGCTTCTGGCCTATCTGTAATCTGTCTGCTGTATGAATTTGAATCCATGCCTGTCTAAATCTTGTCATGTCTTGTCTGTCCCTGTGTCTCTGTGTCTATATGTATCCCTCACAAAGGCCTTTGCTCTGTATTTGTTGAATAGCACATAAAGCATTTCATAGAGAAGGAATAAGGATGCTTTACAGACATTTTTAAATAAAGTTTTACAAAGGATAAAACATTACTGACGCCAAATGACTCAACTGACCTCTATAACAAACAACTTCAAATGGACTTATCAATCTATATTCATGTTGCTTGTAGCATTTATTTGTTTCATCATATTTGCTATTTTCACCATGTCTTACTGAGGTCAGAGTGTCAGAGTTCTCTAGAGGAGCAGTGGCATGAAAGAATGTAACCTAAGATGTCAGCTATGCATTAGCTTAGGTAAGAATTGACTACATGGAAAATCCACAGCAAGTAAGATTATTACATCAGTCTCTTAAAGGTGGGTTCAATGAACAGGCTGAGTATATAGTAAGATGTCAGTTTTAGGTCCTAAGTGATTCCAGGCTGTGCTATTAACTTTGGCTATGAAGTGCAGTAAAAGTACAATCTCTGGAATGTAAGAGGTATTTTCATAATAATGTAATGCTACATAGTAGGTGAGGCATTTGGGTTTTTTTTTTTTTGTTACTCTTGATGAGTGATGTTTTCTTTCAGTATTGTTTTTCAATTATTTGCCCATTTAGTCTTTTACCTAATTTCCCCTTAGAAGTTTGTCTCATTTTTGTTAATTTATGAAAGTTCTTCATATGTTGTAGTTATTTTCTTTGTTTGCTTATAGATATATCTTTAGTCTACGGTTGGTTTCATGTTGTGTAGTCTTTGATTTTTTTTCAAAATCAACTTTATAGGTTTTTATATCTTACATATTCTTGGTTTTGGTTTCTATTTTGAGACAGATATAAGCTCAAGAGAGCCTCCTTCCTCATTCTTCCATGCAGCTGGGACTGCAAGTGGGTACCACAATATCTGACTTGCTGTGCCATTTAAGGAATCTTTACTTGCATGGTGTCTTAGTCAGGGTTTCTATTCCTGCACAAACATCATGACCAAGAAGCAAATTGGGGAGGAAAGGGTTTATTCGGCTTACATTTCCATACTGCTGTTCATCAAAGGAAGTCAGGACTGGAACTCAAGCAGGAGCTGATGCAGAAGCCATGGAGGGATGTTCTTTACTGGCTTGCTTCCCCTGGCTTGCTCAGCCTGCTCTCTTATAGAACCCAAGACTTCCAGCCCAGAGATGGTCCCACCCCCAAGGGGCCCTTGATCACTAATTGAGAAAATACCCCACAGCTAGATCTCATGGAGGCATTTCCCCAACTGAAGCTCCTTTCTCTGTGGTAACTCCAGCTGTGTCAAGTTGACACAAACCTAGCCAGTACACATGGCAATTACAAACATGCTCAAACTCTATATTTTGCAATATATCTTCAATCCCACTAAAACCTACAAGTGTAAAGTAGAGATACAATCATTTTCCATTTGGATAATTGCTTGTTATAACATTCCTGTCATGACAACTCACCCTGTAATCTGTTTTCATACAGGAGTGCTGCCATGCATGGTCTGATTGTAGGCTCTGTTCTGTACTCTTGGTTATTGGTCTCTTCTGAGGCTAGACCTGGTACAGTCTCATTAAAGACCTTATTCCTGTGCCTCCTTCATGCATCCATGTCTCAGCACTCTCATCCTTTCCCCAGTTTCTCCTTCACACCCAGCATTTTAGCCCTGGAAGTGGGCATGATGTCTGTCAGATGTTGCAAATGTCACTAAAGGAAAAAGTAGTATTGGGAAGTTAGGTCTTAAATATAAGGTGCTAGATATTGCTGATGAATCATGGTAAGGAAGAATATTTAGTATATTAGCTCTTACAACCCATTCTCATTATTAAGGAAGCCTTTTACGGCAGCTTATGTATTACTACATCAGTGTTACTTATATGGAGGTTGAATGCAGAATGATCTAGCATTTTTCACTGTGGCACATACATGGCAGGAGTCTGATAACACATTGAATGAATTCTAGGTAAAAGTCCTAGGAATGTTTTTGACAGTGAATATATAATTTATAGAAGACCTTTTTATGATTTTAAGGAAATAATTATTCAAAACAATATGGCTAAAACACTTGATTGTTTTGACAAAAGATATTATGGTTCTATGGACAGTTCAATCACTACTTGAAAATCTGAACATGACAGTTTTCATCTGAAGGACATCTGGATTCATCCCAGTTTTCAGCTATTACAAATAAATGTGCTATAAACATCAATATACAGGATTTAATGTTAGCTTTCACCTTCATCTTTGTGAAATAAGTGCCTATGATAGCAATTGTCGAATCAAGTGTTCTTAAATATATGCCCTAGATCTATCTATATGTTGATATTCTAAAGGAATTTGTGTGTATATTCATGAATAATATTAATCTGTGTCTGGTTTTGGTATCAGGGTAATACTAGTGTTATAAAATGAATTTGGAAGTATTCTTTCTCTTATAATTTCTGGACAATAATGTGTGAAACTGTAACTCTGACTATTTGGTAAACTCCTGATGAAGTAACCTTGGCTTAGGAACAATAGCCTTGCTACAAGTTGGGATTTTTGTTTGTTTGTTGTTTTTTTTGTTTTGTTTTTCTTTTAAGATCTGATTATGCAGTTCTGACTGCTCTGGAAATCACTATGTAAACCAGAACAGCCTTGAATTTATAGAGATCTACCCACCTCTGCATCCTGAGTGCTGGGATTAAGGGTGAGCACCACCAGTTCTGGCCTTTAACAGGGATTTTCATTTTACCCATTTCATAGTGTGTTTTTTTCCAGTCTGTGAGTTTCACACAGGTGTTGCTGACAGCATCCTCTGCATTTTTGGTGCAGCAATGAGCCTTCAATATTGATGTTTTTCTTCTTTCCTTTTCCTTTGACAGGCTAATAAGAGTTGTGTTGATTTTAGTGATATTTTCAAATAACCAAGTACTTGCTCTATTGATCCCCCTCCTCCACCTCCATTTTCAATCGGTTGGTGTCTGTTCCCTATTGTTTCTACTCTTCCGCTTGATTTGGGTTTATTTTTCTTTCCTTCTAGTTTCTTGAGCATAGATTGTTGCTGAAGATTTTCTTTTTTTGTGCTGTAGCTACATTCTACACAGTTTGCTATATCATATTTTGTCAAAGAAAAAAACTGAAACAAGCAGAGTTAAGCCATCTAGGGAGACTATATCTAAGACTATTGCAATAAGATGGAGAAGCTGAGCTCAACTCTGGATACAAACAGGGACAGCTAGGGACTTAGAACACATGGGCAGGGTGAGGGGTCAGTGGATGGAAAATTACAAAGAAGAATTTGGCTAGGTGTCTAGGTAGGAGGATCCAAGCTAAACTCAATCACAAATCTTTTCTTTGGTGTCTGACAGGAAAAATTCTGTTTGTCTAAAAGTTTTCTGTCTTGTAAGGCTACCTGTAACAATGGTCTTTTGTTAGATGTCTGTTTGTTCGTTTTATTTGTTTGGTTTTTGTCTGTAGATGGCTTCTTTAGCACCCAGTTTGAGACATGTTAGAGAAAAATTGTGGACTTCAGTTCTGTGTACTTCTATGGACTTTGTAGTCCCTGACCATTCTTTCTATCCAGCTTTCAGAGTTCTTTATATTTCCTGGATGCCTAGTACCCAGGGTTTTAGTTGTTCCTAATGACAGAAAGGAGGAAAATATGTTTATGCCACTTTTCTGGAAACAAAAGCAGCTTTAACTGAACAAAATACTTCATAGCACAAAGATGGTTTTGAAATACCATCTGATATGTATTCATTCCTGCTCCTTTTGCTATTGAGAGGCTGCCAGCCATTGGGGCTGAGCCTCTGTCTCTCCACAGAGTGAGGAGACACAGTTGAGAATAAAGGAGTCCTACTCAGCTCTGGCTCTCAATTAGAATGAGAGAGAGGGGAGGGAGGGAGGGAGAGAGAGAGAGAGAGAGAGAGAGAGAGAGAGAGAGAGAGAGAGAGAGAGAAACAGTAGAAAGAAAAGCATCAAGTTCGAAAGATCTAATAGTGTTTTACCCTGTATTTCTTTGTTGAATTTCAGAAGTTTTCCTGCAGCCCCCAAACTCAGCCTGGCATTTGTCAATTTAACATAAGGACACACTGGAATCTATAGTTCCTACTTGTTGGGAAGGGGTTGTCACAGCTCCTTTAGACTTGGGAGAGGTTCTGAGAGGGAAGAGACAGTGAAGATCAAAGTTGAGCTGGGTGGCCGGGGAAAGGAGAACTCTGAAAAGGTCTTATAACCCTGCCTGTATGGGTTAGAATCCAGTGAGGGGAAGAGCCAGAGGAAAGAATACAGCCCTAACAGTCCTATCTATGAGGCTTAGAGCTCTGTTTCCTAACCCCTAAGCTTAGAAGCAGTTTATAGCATCAAGTTAACACATAGTGCATGTTTTGTGAGTAAAAAAGTTTACTGGTAAGGATGTGGAATAATAGACATTCTCATTTATTGCTGGTGAGAATGAAAAATGCAGTCATTTCTGAAGTTTGGCAGTAAAGTGTAGACTTTAATAATAACTATGTGCCAGTATTGGCTCATTAATTGAAACAACAATCACTTCACCTTTGTCAGTTTTCCATCACTGTGTCAAAATACCTGAGATAATCAATTTAAAGGAGGTATGCATGTGCCACAGCATACTTTGGTAGATCAGGGACATCCTAGGAGTTGGTTCCCTGCTTTTTTTTTTTTTTTTCGAGACAGGGTTTCTCTGTATAGTCCTGGCTGTCCTGGAACTCACTTTGTAGACCAGGCTGGCCTCGAACTCAGAAATCCGCCTGCCTCTGCCTCCGGAGTGCTGGGATTAAAGGTGTGCACCACCACGCCCGGCGGTTCCCTCCTTTTATCATGAAGTTCTAGGGGATCAAACTCTGGTTATCAGGCAGACCTGGTAGCAAACAACTTCACTTGCTGAATCAATGTATAAGCCCGAATTCAATAGTTTGATACAAACTGCCATTTCATCCAATCATCAAACTTTACAGCTTATCAAACTTATTTGAAAATTTATATCTATTTAAAATCTTGCACATAAATACATAGGATGGCAATTTTATAAATTATTGCCAAAACATGGAAGCAAACAAAAATTTCTTCAATGGATTAGTAAATTATGTTGCATCTATACAGAGAAATATTATTCAATGATAAAAAGGAATAGGCCATGAAGCCATAAAAAGACATGAGTGAGGGACTGGATCGCCTCAGTGGTTAAGGGAACCATTCTTGCAGAGGACCCAGATTCAATTCCCAGCACCCACATAGTGACTCACAACTATACATAACTATGTGTGAACAGCAATCTGAAAATCTCTTCTGACTTCCTCTGGTATATACATACATATGCTCACACACAAAGAATAAAATAAGAGCTCTTACAAATTCAAAGGAAATGAATGAATAGAATACAGGTATCTAAGAAATGGAGAGTGGAAGCCAACCTTGGCTATATAGTGAGTCACTGCCTGGGTAGAAAATACCTACGCTTATGATGGATCATGTTGCTAGAGAGATGATGCAATGTGGTGAGACCATGCCTTTCTTCACAAGATTAGCTGTGGGGACCCACCCTGGGTGTGGATAACACCATGTCATAGTCTAGAGGCCTAGGCAGAATAAAAGAGGGAAATGACTAAAAACTCACCAAGCATTGACATCACCTTTGTCAGCTTCCTCCTGACCATGCTATAAACTGTTCACTTCTTCTATGCTCTTTCCAAGATGCCATGATGCAATGAACCCTTTGAAATTGGAAGCCAAGATAAATCTTTTCCAAATTAAGTTTTTAAAAATCAGATCTGCGGACATGATGATGCAGAAGTAACTAATCCAATGTGATTGCTTTTACTGGGTGGGGGGGGGGGCTTGTGGGAAGGGGGATATCATTTGAAAATGTAAACAAATAAAATGATTAATAAAAGATTTTATTCCAAAAAAAGTAACTTTCTAAAAAGATGCCTAGAATATTGTGTGGAGATTGTTGCCAACAGCAACAATCTGGTCATGTAGACAGCCTGTGTCCTGACAGAACAATATGAGGATGACACATCATTTTGATGATCTTCCCAAGAACATACTTCTATGCACTCCACCCTCCACCCCCTCTACCAAGACAAATCCCAACTTGTTGGGGTGGAGTTTCCTATCTAACTACATTCCTCAAAATTGTAAAGCATGATGAGAAACTGACAGCCAAGAGGACATTAAAGAGACATGATGACTAAGTGTCATATAAAAAAAGAGATTAGGTTTAAAAAAAATCAATGAGAACAAAGCACAGAGCTTAGAGGATAGTAATACAACCTGTGGGTTTAGCTGCGGCCAACTCCAAGATGCTCACAGGGTGAAACTGGATGGGGTCATGTTCTATCTTTAACACTTTGCTCTAAAACAAAGAGGTTATTTTTCTTCAAAAGCCATTCCATACAATAGACAGTTCCATGGATGTTTCTGGTTTTCTTTATAAACACAAACAAAACAAAAAAACTCAACCTGTTCTTATTTTAGAAGTTTATTTATTGAGTTTTAAAGCTCTGCTATGTAGACATAATGGGGACACTTCATAGAAGTAATTCTGGCTGAAATGCTTTTTCCCTTCTCTTCCCTTCCCTTCCCTTCCCTTCCCTTCCCTTCCCTTCCCTTCCCTTCCCTTCCCTTCCCTTCCCTTCCCTTCCCTTTTCTTTCCTTTTCTTTCCTTTCTTTTTTTTTCAGAGCTGAGGACTGAATCCAGGGCCTTGCACTTGCTAGGCAAGCACTCTACCACTGAGTAGAATTCCCAACCCCTGAAATGCTTTTTCTTGTTCAGTGATTTTTATGGTCCTCTAGCACCAGTTGGAGGGCACAGTATGGCACTGTTATAGTAGCTGTTCCTGCCCTAACATCTGTAAAGGTACTGATTACTGGCTAAAGTCCTCTGCTAAGGTAGATCCCAAACTCCAATTCATGTCTCAGCAAGTCTCTATTGGACAAAATATCCATTGAAAGGTATCAAAATATATGGCACCATTTAATTTATCTTAGTACCTGTTAGCAATAGTGGAAAAAGAAAAAGCTAAAGTCTCATCTTTCAACGAAGAAAAAAAGGTTCTTCTTAGGATGACAGTCTTTCATTTGACCAAAGACAAGATGTATGTTTTAACTTATCTTGAAATGGTTAAAGTTTGCTGTGTAAATTAAATATCTGGTGAGTTTTCTTCTATCCTGTTACTTGATATATTGCAAAAATCCTTGATTATCAAAAATATTTCTTTACAGTTCATCTAAGCACAGTAAGCTTAAGCTTACTACTTTCTCAGGAGTAATGGAAAACCCATACATTTCCTTTATTTTGGTAGAACAGCTATCATTAAAACTACTATGCTGTGTTCTGTGGGAAATAATGTCTGGACCTGAACCCCTATTTGCTGGTGGCTCCTGACCGTACAGTTCTTTCTAAGAGCTGCTAAATGTGTGTGTTTACTATAGTTTGGCTTGATGATGGTCTGACTCTGATAGGTGGGGAGCACCTGCCTATTTTAGACAGATTTAGACAGTGAAATTACTCAGAATCAGTAAAATTTCTATGTGCTATTTTGGAAAAAAAATTCCCCTTTCATAGTTAGATATTTCAGTGTATATACTGGTACATAGTCTGAATAAAAGTTGGATTTGTCATTGCCTTTTTCTGCTCTGTACAACATAACTGTATTTTGAAGCTCTTTATCCCATGAATACTATGTATTAATTGTTTTAGATTTTTAAACAAATCATACATTTTTGAGACAATCCTCTCTGGTCATGATATATAACCGTTTGTGTGTGTGTGTTCCTGGGTTTGGTTTGTAGCAGATGTGCTGCTTGGTCTTCATGTACGACGCCCTAACAATTAGAGTGGGGGCTGCTTCTGACTTGAACTTTGTTGCCTGCCTTTGGATCCCTTCCCCTAGCTGGGCTGCCCTGTCTGGCCTCAGTGGGAGAGCATGCACTTAGTCCTGATGCAACTTGATATGCCAAGTTGGGTTGGTACCTGGGTAGGGAAGGGAGAGATGGTGCAAGTAGGTTGGGAGTGTGGGACTGGGAGGAGAAGGAGGAGGCTGTGATCAGGATGTAAAGTAAATAAACAAATTAATGAAAAAAGGAGTATTTTTAAATTAAAAGAATAATAGATTTCCTAGAAATCTACCTTTAGCATGTTGCAATGTTTTACAATTAATAAAGTTAATAATTTGGGTTACTGGCAGGTCACTGTATGTATCTCAGGCTCACACGGGCCAGAGTCAATGCAGTTCCCATACTTGCTGATTGTCATTTGTGGTGTCTCCAATGAAACTTTCATATTAGGCAGTTGTATTATATGATAATATACGTTTGCATGGTGTGTTGGCATTATATATTTAATAAATACTTAATAAATACTATATATTTTAAATACCATAACTGATACATATTAAGAGTACATATTTCAACTAAAACTATTATTTTTATTTTAGAATATCCAGGGTATCTCCAAGCACCCAATTCAGATTTCTAAGCCTCGGAATTTTAAAGGTAACACATTACTTCCTATCTTGTTAAAATTTCCAGAGTATTTCTTAAAAACCCAGAAGTGTTTACAGTTACTTTCTTACAATATAACTGTTATTCTTTTCTGGAGTTCTCCTCTATGTTTACATGACCAATTCTTAAACCTACATTGAAAAATAAAAGGCAGCTGAAGTGATATAGTACCTCCCTCTTAGCAGTTTATACGTTAAAATAGATGGTAATTATACCAGGGAAATATCTCCCTTCCCACTGTCCTTCCCCCACCAACTTCCCAATAAAGAACAAACAAATGCACACACAATAGCACCGAGTTTTAATAAAACCTAATGTTTTCTGGAGATGTTTATAACTGTATATGAAAATTCTTTTTTCTTTCGAGTTATCCCAGTTGTAATGCTGATGGTCACATTCCTTAAAAAGAAAACCCCCATCTGGCAAAGGGTGCTAGGAGGTCCCCTCCCAATAAGCTGTGGCCAGGCCAGTGCTGCTGCTTTGCTGTGGGCTTGACCCAGGAAACCCAGGAACACCACTCCTTTCTCAGCACACATCATCACCGTAAGCAGCTGCCCTTTTGTGATATCTCCAGTGGGAACCACATAGCTGCCATAGCCCTGAGTAGATCTTCCAGTCAGTGGGGCTTAGTCTCCATTGCTTTGCTAGAGTGATTTTGGGTGTCAATGTCTAGCGTTACTTTCTTTATCATAATTGTAGACAGAGCAGAGAATTTTGATAATAGAAAAATTTCTTATCTTCAAGTGTTATTTATTTTTAATTGAATTACTAGAAAGTCAAAAATTAAATATTTAGACTTTTACTCATGGATGATATTGAAATATCTCTGTATGAAGAATTATTGCAAGTCAGCGGATAGTGAAACTCACCACATGCTCTTGAAATGACAATTCTAGGTAAAGAAGGGGAGTCTGTCACCATTTCTCCAAGAACCCTGTTTGTGTCCTCTGGAGGCCACACCTTCCTGGCAGCAGGTACATACATAGGAGGGATACCACTGTCTTGTAGCTTGCTTTGTGCATTCTATGCAGTTCAAATATTTACCAACTAAATAATGCAAAGATACATATAGAATACATTACATATTCATGCAAATAAATCTTGTAGCAAACACTTATATAAAACAAGGATTTTTTTTCTGGGACTAACATATTTATTAATTTTTGCTAATAACTCTATGAGCAGACAGAGAACAGCACAGTCATGTTCTCAGTACCAGAGACACACAGGATGACCTGGGTTCCAAGGACAAGGTATCAGAGCACACATGGCAGAAGAGGGGTTATCTTCTAATAGCTATCTAAGAAGGGGCTGACCATCTTGTTAGTAATGACAAGGGCATATCTTCTGCAATGTGAGAAAAGAAGAAGCCAGATCATTAAAGGAAGTTGCTGGCCACAAGGAGGTTGAGATTCATGATATGGCTGCTCTGACTTCTGATCCCTCCAACCCCTCTGATGTAGAAGTAAATGCAATCTCCTGGACTGGGAGCCCTGAGGACCAGCTTAGTCACTGTGTGTTCCTGCACATGGCCCTACAGGAGCAGGGACTCTGTGTTGCTGCATTGCTTCTTATGACCTTGCTCTGTGGCTCTCTCCCTCTCTAAACTTAAGTATTTATTTATTTATTTATTTATTTATTTATTTATTTATTTATACACTCCATATTTTATTCTCCCTCACCCCATCCATGTTCCTCATTCCATACCTCCTCCCCACCCCTCTTTCTCCATGTGGATGTCCTCACCTCCCCACCTTGAACAAAGATTTCTTATGTACTTTAGCTAATAACACTCTTTGGCTTTCAGAACCCCCTCATTTTGCTGTATTTTGATCCCATAACTCATTCAATCTGCTTCCTCCTCTTTTGTCCTCCCCTAGTCCTTCTCCTTGCCTACTCAAGCAGCCCTTCTAGCCACTGTGCTCCTGAACGTCAAGACCCTACAGCCTTCTGGTTTTCCTCTTGTCTTTGTTCATTGTAAATTTCTTAAGGTCTAGAAGCAAAGGAGCTGGCTACCCCACCATAACAACAGCTTTCCACATACACGCCACTCTCTCCCAAACTATACCTTGATCCATTTTTTCCATTTTTCTTCTTCTGACATACCAAATGATTTACTTATAATGTCTGCTAGAATGTAAATTCCATGGAGGAAGGGTTCTGTGTCTATATTGATCACTAGCATATCCCCAGGGG
The DNA here is from genome assembly GCA_902729485.2 of Mus minutoides. Taxonomy (NCBI): domain Eukaryota; kingdom Metazoa; phylum Chordata; class Mammalia; order Rodentia; family Muridae; genus Mus; species Mus minutoides. The sequence continues at coordinate 2,086,980 of LR755129.1, forward strand.
ATCCTGGCACATAGGAGGCCCTTCATAAAATTGTGCTAAATGTAGATAATGAGTGAACAATGCCCATTCTGGAGGCTTTGTTGACCTTGTAAGAGGAAAAATGGTCTTTGGAATTGCTGGCATAGAAAAGAGCCTATATTCCTAAGGCTAAGGGAGACTGGCAGATAGGAAGAGGTGTGATAACCTTGAGCCCCACAGAGAGGCAGACTGAGAGTGGCATGGGGTGAGTCAATGATGGGGGTACCATAAACTGACCCAGAACTCTGTCTCACAGACTTTTCACAGATTGAATTGCGCATTCTTGCACATTTATCTGGGGATCCAGAGCTTTTGAAGTTATTCCAGGAATCTGAAAGAGATGATGTATTTTCTACCCTGACTTCACAGTGGTAAGATAACAAAACAAGGCACAATACTATCTGATTTACATGAATGCTAACATGATTTCAAGTTATTCCTAAGCTATTTTCATAAGAAAAAAGTCAACTTTTTCTATAATTGTAAATCATTTGGAAAATAAGAGTAGATGACATGGATGCCAAAGTTTCCTAATTATGATAGAACTGAAGACTCGTCCCACTATAAGCAAGGATAGAAGAGATGGGAAGTAGGAAGTCACAGGAGAAGGAGCTCCGGTGTTGCACATGTGATCATGGGCCTCCTATTGGAAAGCCATTGTCCTTTCTGTGCCTATCTAACCCCTGCCATTCAGAGGGCAGGAACATATGGACCCCAGGTGGCAGCCCCCAACTCTGGTTCACTTGGGAATTCCAGCAGCCAATGACTTCAGGTTCTGTTGAGGTCCCTCAGCCAATGACTTCAGGTTCTGTTGAGGTCCCTCTCTGCCATTGAAATCTACCTTCTTTTCTGAATCACCATTCTTGGGCACTAACTTTTCTTCTTCCTAGTGGAAAACCAGCCAGCTGCCTGCTAGGCAGGTGAAAAGAGCAGGTACGGGATTCTAATCTCACGTTCCCTGATCTGGAGTAATAGGGTGCTCCATGGAACCCACTACAGTTATCTGCTATACCTCACTTTCCAGTTAAAGGGAGGCTCTGCTCCGGTGTGGAAAAACTAGAGACTGTAACTGGCTTGGATCATGAGGGTGCTCACCTAAACAGATATGCCACTGTTATCACAGAGTCAGGATTCTACTATAGGGAAGAGGAGGAGCAGGTTGCTGCTGGTAGAAGGTCCCTGCCTCAACTGTCACTGCCCCTTCCACCACAGGTGCTGACTTCCACTCACCTTGAGTCTCTTCCATCAGACTGTTCCCTGTGACTTCCTCCTTTTTCTTCACTTTCATCACAAGGAGTGTTTAACTCCTTGTGTTAGGAGCCTTCCAGAAAGGGTGATCCTGACCCCTATACATGGCCCTGCCCTGGCTTTTCAAGGGCTTATTTCTGTTATTAGTCTTCCCCAGGACACGTGACCATCATGAGGACAGGACTGTATACCCCCTGATTAGGCTTCAGCTGCAGTGGCTCACTTACTGGTCTTCTCTGGCTAGTCCCTAGCACAATGGTGTCCACTTTCTCAAACCTCTCATTACTGTGTACTCAGGAAGGCCATTCTGCAACTTCATCCAAGCATGCCCTGCACTCATGACTTCAAGGGCCCCCCTTTTTTATTTTTTATTAGATATTTTCTTCATTTACATTTCACGTGCTATCCCATAAGTCCCCTATACCCTCCCCCCCGCCCTACTCCCCAACCCACCCATTCCCACTTCTTGGCCCTGGCATTCCCCTGTACTGGGGCATATAAAGATTGCTAGACCAAGGGGTCTCTCTTCCCAACCAACTTGACTTTTCTTAGCTTAGTTGCTTGTTGTCCAGTACACATATGTACAGCAGCAGCAGCCTGTTCCCTGCTGTTCCCCACTAAGTTCTGGAGCTTACAAAACATCTGCTGAATAAGTGGAGAGTGCAGAGTCTAGCCTTCCCTGGGCCTTCATCAGAACACCAGCACCACAGGCTCTTATTTGAGTAATAAAAGTCAGGAAATATTCTATGTAAAAAAGCTAGAGTTAGGGGTGAGAATATAGTACTACTGTTTGCTAAGCTGGTCTTAAGAGTGAGTAACCATGGAAATTGTGTTTGATAGGGGAAGCAGGAAAAGAGGCAGATACAAAGAATGAACAGTATGGTAGTTTGAGTAAGAATGGACCCCTTAGTCTCATATATTTGAATGTTTAGTCATTTAGAAGGAATTGGAGGTATGGCCTTGTTGGAGGGAATGTGTCACTGGAAGTAGACCTTGAGGTTTCAAAAGCCCTTGCTAGGCCCTATCTCTCTCTTTCTGCCTGCCAATTAGGATGTAGCTCTCAACTACTTTTCCTGCCATGCCTGTGGCCATGCTCCCTGCTGTGAGCAAACCACCAATTAAATGCTTCCTTTTTTAAGGGTTGCTGTAGTCATGGAATCTTTTCACAGCAATAAAGCAATGATGAGGACAAACAGAATCCTTTCTAAGTATAAGAGGGATTCTGGCTGGAAGTGAGGAAGTAATCAGGAGCCAAGTCTAGCTTATAAGCATCAGCTCAGAGTCTTGCCACCGACCACCTTCCAGCAACTCTTTCTTTCTGACCCCATTCTCTGCCCTCCTTAGCTATGCCCTGACCTTCTGCAATGCTGCCCTTTAATACAAGTGACTTCTAACTTGGCCAGGGTCCTCTCTGAGATACTGCCTTCCTGAATCTACCAAATGTTTATTTGGTCCTCACTGGCTGGCTCCCATGCTCAGCTACACAGCACCTCCACCTGATGTCTGGCTGTGGGTCTATTCATCTGCTTTCATCTGCAGCTGGGATGAAGCCTTTCAGAAGACCATTATGCTAGGCTCCTGTCTGCAAGCATAGCAAAGTATTATAAATAGTATAAGGAGTTGGCTGTCTCCCATGGGAAGGTCTCAAGTTGGGTCAGTCATTGGTTGACCATTCCCTCAATCTCTGCTCCATTTTTATCCATGCACATCTTATAGGCAGGAAAAATTGGGGGTCAAAGGTTTTGTGAGTGGGTTGGTGTCTCCTTCCTTCCACTGGAAGCCTCATCTGGCTATTGGAGTTGGCCACTTTGGTCTCTAAATCCCCCACTGCTAGGAGTCTCAACTATGGTCACCCCCCACATCCTGGGTCTCCATCTAGTTCCAGAGATGCTCTCCCACCAATTCCCCCCCTCTTTTCTCTAGCCCTTTTACTCCTCTCCCACCAGCCCTCCCCATATCTGATCCCCACCTCTCCCCCCTCCAACTCCCTTTCCCACCCACTTCCCTCCCTCCATCAACCTCCAATGTCTGTATTTTATTTCCCCTTCTGAGTGAGATTCAAGCATCCTCCCCTAGCCTTCCTTGTTACTTAGTTTCTTTGGATCTATAGATTGTAGTATGATTATCCAGTACTTTATGGATCCATTTATAAGTGAATACATACTATGTGTGTTTTTCTGGGTCTGGGTTACTTCACTCAGGCTGATATTTTCTAGTTCCATCCATTTGCTTGCAAATTTTGTGATGTCCTTGTTTTTAATAGCTGAGTAGTATTCCATTGTACAAATGTACCATATTTTCTTTATCCATTCTGCAGGTGTAATAGCCAATTCCTGGCTATTACAAATAAAGCTGCTATGAATGTAGTTGAGCAAATGTCCTAGTGGTGTGGTGCTGCATCTTTTGGGTTTATGTCCAGGAGTGGAATAGGTGGGTCTTTTTTTTTTTTTTGACATTTTTTATTAGCTATTTTCTTCAATTACATTTCAAATGCTATTCCTAAAGCCCCCTATACTCTCCCCCTGCCCTGCTCCCCAACCCACCCATAGGTGGGTCTTGAGGTAGAACTATTTCTAGTTGTCTGAGAAACCACCAAGTTGATTTTTAAAGTGGTTGTACAAGTTTGCACTCCTAATAACAATGGAGGAATGTTCACCTTGCTCCACATCCTCACCAGCATGTTGTCTCTTGAATGTGTGATCTTAGTCATGACAGGTATAAGATAGAATCTAAGAGTCATTTTGATTTGCATTTCCCTGATGACCAAGGATGGTGAACAACAGCCATTAGAAATTCCTCTGTTGAGAATTTTTTGTTTAGATCTGCACCCCATTTTTAATCGGGTTATTTAGTTTGTTGATGTCTAATTTCTAGAGTCCTTTATATATTTTGATGTATTGGATGTAGGGTTGGTGAAGACCTTTTCCCATTCTGTTGACTGCCAGTTTTTCCTATTGATGATGTTCTTTGCTTACAGAAGTTTTCAGTTTTATGATGTTCCATTTATTAATTGTTGATCTTAGTGCCTACACTATCTGTTTAGGAAGTTGTCTGTTCAGGAAGTTTTCTCCTGTGTCAATGAGTTCAAAGTTAGTCCCCACTTTCTTTTCTAATAGGTTCAGTATATCTGGTTTTATGTTGAGGACTTTGATCCACATGGACTTGAGTTTTGTACAGGGTGATATACATGGTTCTATTTGCATTCTTCTACATGCAGACATCCAGTTTCTTTGTTTGTTTATATGGTAGATTACATTGGTGAGTTTTCATATGGTGAGCATCCTTGGAATGAAGCCTACTTGGTCATGGTAGATGATGTTTTGGATGTGTTCTTGTATTTGGTTTGTATTTTATTGAGTATTTTTGCATCAATGTTCATAAGGGAAATTTGTCTTAAATTTTTGAAAATATTTGTGTAGTTATGTATGAGGGTGACTGTGACCTCATAGAATGAGTTTGGCACTGTTCCTTCTGTTTGTATTTTGTGAAATTGTTTGAAGAATATTAGTATTAGCTCTTCTTTGGAAGACTGGTGGAATTCTGTGCTAAAACCATCTGACCCTGGGTTTTTTTTTTTTTTTTTTGATTAGGAGACTTCTGACAACTATTTATATTTACTAAGAGGTTGTAGAACTGTTTAAATTATTTGCCTGATCTTGATTTAACTTTGGTAATTGGTATCTACCAAAAGAATTGTCCATTTTGTTTAGATTTTCCAATTTTGTGGAGTACAAGCATTTACTTAATTTTGGTTGAAAGTCTATTTTATTAGATGTTAGAAAGGCTATTCCAGCTTGCTTCTTGGATCCATTTGCTTGAAAACCCTTTCAAGCCCTTTACTCTGATATAATGTCTATCTTTGTTGCTGAGGTGTGTTCCTTGTAATGCAGCAGAATGATGAATCCTGTTTTCGCATCCATTCTGTTAGCCTGTGTCTTTTTATTGGGAAATTGAGTCTATTGATGTTGAGAGATCTTAATGACCAATGATTATCAATTCATGATATTTTCATGTTGTTAGTGGTTGTGTGTGTGTGTGTGTGTGTGTGTGTGTGAGCTTCCCATCCTTTAGTTTGCTGGTGGTAATTTTTTTCCTGTGTTTTCTTAGATGTAGTTAACTTGGGTTGGAATTTTCCTTCTAGTATCTTCTATAGGATGGGATTTGTCAATAGATATTGTTTAAATTTGGTTTTGTCATGGAATATCTTGTTTTATTCCAATGGTGATTGAAAGTTTTGCTGAGTATAGTAGTCTGGGCCGACATCTGTGGTCTCTTATGCAGACATCTTCCCAGGTACTTCTGGCTTTAAGAGTCTCTGTTGAGAAGTTGGGTGAAATTCTGATAGGTCTTTATATGTTGCATGGCCTTTTTCCCTTGCAGCTTTTAATGTTTTTTCTTTGTTCTGTACATTTAGTGTTTTGATTGTTATGTGGTGGGAGGATTTTCTTTATGGTACAATCTATTTGGTGTTCTGTAAGCTTCTTGTATGATTATAGACATCTCTTTCTTTAGGTTGGGGAAGTTTTTTCTATGATTTTGTTAAGTATTTTCTGGGCCTTTGAACCAGGAATCTTCTCCTTCTTTTATTCCTATTATCTTTAGGTTTGGTCTTTTCATAGTGTCCCAGACTTCTCAGATTTTTTTTCAGGAACTTTTTAGATTTAACATTTTCTTTGACTGATATATCAATTTCAATTATATCTTCTACACCTTCTCCCTTCTATCTCTTGTATTCTGCTGGTGATGCTTACATTATAGTTCCTGTTCTCTTCCCTAGGTTTTCCATCTCCAGGATCCATTGAACAGTTTGAACAGTTTTATTCATTCCCTTCACCTGTTTGGTTGTGTTTTACTGTATTTGTTTAAGGGATTTATTAATTTCTTCTTTAAATCCCTGTATCATTTTTCTGAGATTGAAATTTAGGTCCTATTCTTGTACTTTCACTGTGTTAGGATTTCCAGGGCTTGCTGAACCAGGATACCTGGGCTCTGGTGGTGCCTTTAACCATCTGGCTGTTCCTGATGTTGGCTGGATGTTCCTGATGCTTGCAAGACTCCTTAGGGAGCCAGGCAGAGCTGTGACCCTGACAGTGGAGCTCAGGGAATAGTACATTGCTTACATCTTCTGGCTGTGCCCCAGGTGGACTTGAATGTTCTAGGGCCCTGAAGACCTCCTCAGGAAGGCAGGTAGTGCCACCTTGGGCTAGACAGTGGAGGTCAGGGGACAGCATGTAGCACACATCTGCTGGCTGTGCTCCAGGTGGATCTGGTAGGCAGAGGATTTGGGGGGTGGGGAGAGTCTAACCTGGATGTTCCAAGGTACTGCATGCCTCCTCTGGGAGGCAGGATATTGTGGGCAGGACAATGCAGGTCTGGTAAAACACTTTCTTTCCCCTGGGATAAGTAACTACTTATGAGAACTGCATGGTAAGGTTTTTTAAAAATGGCAGATGGATTGGAAAGGAAGAAACAAATCTGGTCTATTTGTAGAAAACATGATTGTTATCCCAAGAATATAACCCAAACAGGTGTTTTGATTTGGGGGGGTTGTTTGTTTGTTTGTTTGTTTGTTTTGATTTTTTGAGTCAGGGTTTCTCTGTGTGGCCCTAGCTGTCCTGGAACTCACTCAGTCGATCAGGCTGCCTCAAACTCAGAGAGATCTGCTTGTCTCTGCCTCCCAGGTGCTGGGATTAAAGGCATGTGCCTCCACCACCAGGTCTTAAACAAGGTTTGTTTGTTTTGTTTTATGACTAGAACTAATATATGAGTTCAACAAAGACACAAGGCCCCAAATCAACACACAAAATCAAATCACGTTTTTTTAAAACTGACAACAATATATAGAAAGTGAAAGTAAATCAGTTTTATTCATGGCCTCTGTATAAAGACTGCACCCCTCACCCACAGATGTTCTTACTTTACTCTGGTGTGAAAACTACATAGATACAGCCAGACATCAGAGTTTGGAGTTAGATAGCTTTCCTTCCTAGTGATATGAAGTATGATACTCCCTCATAGTAGGCAGTGGTGGTGAGAAGCTGTTCTCACACAGGCCTTCAGTCACAGAGACAAACAACATTCTGCCGTACACTGCGCCGCTAAGCTAGAGTATACAACAGTTTAGCTATACAAAGTTGATTTTCAGTTTTAAATGGGCTTTCCAGGATAAAACCTATTCATAATCAGGGAATATCTGTTCTTAATTATTCACTCATCATTTATGCCTATAATTAGAAAATGCTAAGGAAAAGAATCAAAGATCTAATAAATCAAGAGGCATATTGTATTTATAGTATAGAAAACTCAGAGTATACATGTCAGTCCCAGTAAATAGATCCATATGTTTATAATGCAATTCTTTTAAAGCCCAAGAAGTATGTTTATACAAATGGAGGAGCTTATTCTAAACTATGTAAAAAAAAAAAAAAAAAGCATGGAGAGAAAATGATAGACTAGCTAAAACAGTCACTCTACTGGGTAAGATTTTGTAGACAGTGATGAAGGGGTGGTGAGGTTGTAGAGGGCTGGAAACATAGATCAGCAGAACAGGAATGAGGTACCAGAGCATCCCCTCACAAATATGCTCAACTGATTTTTTTTTTTTTTTTTTTGGTTTTTCGAGACAGGGTTTCTCTGTGGCCTTGGCTGTCCTGGAACTCACTCTGTAGACCAGGCTGGCCTCGAACTCAGAAATCCGCCTGCCTCTGCCTCCCAAGTGCTGGGATTAAAGGCGTGCGCCACCACACCCGGCTGCTCAACTGATTTTTGACAAAGGTTTAATGTGAAGCAGAAAATTATCCTCTTCAGATTTGTGTTAAGTGTATCACACATAAAGCTGATGTGAAAAGTTCATGTCTGCATTGAATATTATGTCTTTTCTGCATTTTTATTAGCTTTTAATAGTTCAGGGAAGAACTTCCAAAATAAGAAGCTTTTAGTTTTTGCATGATGGTTGCTTCCAACCTCCACAGCAGTAGTAATCTGGCATTTGTGACTTATACTATAATTAGTTGCTGTGGAAATGATTTTTATGTTCTAAACAGAGGACCAGAATAGCACATGGTAAAAATGCAAATAAAATACACTTAAAAAATGCCATGCCTGCACCCTGTAAAATGCTCTGTTGTTCCAAATACCACAAGCAAAAAAAAAAGCCAGTAATCAAAAATATGTAGTAACATATTTCAAAAATGATAACAGTGAAACTTTGAAGGTTGAATAATTACATACAAAGATAGGGTTTAGAAGAAATCATGTCCCTCATAAATATGCTCAACTGATTTTTGACAAAGGTTCAATGTGAGGCAGAAAATTATCCTTTTCAGATTTGTGTCGTTTATCACACATAAAGCTGATGTGAAAAGTTCATGTCTGCATTAAATATTATGACTTTTCTGTGTTTTTATTAGCTTGTAATAGTTCAGGGAAGAACTTCCTGTTCTCACCTTTCTGTGAGGCCACAGCCAGTGATGGAATGTAGTAAAGACAAAAAAGAAGTTGTAACAAACTGTTCTGTTGTGAGGCGAGAAGGCTGTAGGATATCTTGTTTATCTGGTATATCAGGAATCAGTCCCTTAAATTCTACAGTAACAAATCCTAAAACATGGTTCTAGCTTAGGACCAGGTGACCATCAATGAGGAGCTGGCCATTGGAGATGGAAGGTGGAACTGGAAAAAACTGTCACCTATGAGAGGTAATAAAGATAATTTCACTAATAAACTTGTGGCTTTTGCTTAGGCAGAACAAGGCAACAGAAGTCAAGAAAATGCTTTGATAACTGTTTTCTGCTATTGACAAAGTACTGTGAAAAAGAAGCTAGGGTAGTTTGAATATGCTTGGCCCAGGGAGTGGCACTATTAGAAAGTGTGGCTTTGCTGGGGAAAGTGTCACTGCAGGGATGGACTTGGAGACCCTCCTCCTAGCTGCCAGGAAGCCAGTCTGCTCCTTGGCTTCCTTTAGATGAAGATGTACAACTCTCTGCTCCTTCTGTGCCATGCCTTTCTGGACAGTGCCATGCTCTTACCTTGATAATGGACTGATTCTCATAACCTGTAAGCCAGCCCCAATTAAATGTTGTCCTTTATAAGAGTTGTCTTGGTCATGGTGTCTGTTCACAGCAGTAAAACCCTAACTAAGACTGAAGCCAACTCAAGAAACAAGTGGCCAGTATACAGGAGGACATGAAAGAAAAGTGTGAGAGTTCAGAAATGTGAGTCTTAGCCGGGCATGGTGGCGCACGCCTTTAATCCCAGCACTCGGGAGGCAGAGGCAGGTGGATTTCTGAGTTCGAGGCCAGCCTGGTCTACAAAGTGAGTTCCAGGACAGCCAGAGCTATACAGAGAAACCCTATCTCAAAAAACCAAAAAAAAAAAAAAAAAAAAAGAAAAGAAAAGAAAGAAATGTGAGTCTTGCTGATTTGAATATAGCAATGATTCTCATCTTTACCCAGTAAAAGATAAGCCTTAAATGGCCTATGAGCTAAAATTCAAACAGAAGGTATACCCTTGTTGCCTACTTGTGGTACCTGCAATATCTAGAGGGGACATATCTCTTGAGTTGTGTGTTCTAGGTACATAAAGCAGACTAAAGTTAAGTGGAAGAACTGATGATATTTCTGAGAAATGCATTTCCTATAAAAACATCAATGCTGACTAAAATATTCTATGATTATTTGAACCATAATCCCTGGGCTTCTAGTTGTCTATGGACAAGAAGCAAGCTGAACTCCATCATTCCACTCCATACCTATACATCCCAAGTCCTCCTCCACTGCCCAATTCATGTTTTTCTACAATCTGAAAGATCTATCCTGAGTCCACAGCCTGTTCCCCTGCCTAGTCCCACCACCTCCTCCTATATTAGACTTCTGCCAGGATCTGTATCCACCCCCAGGACTGCTACTTCCATTTCGTACCCACACTTCTCATTTCCTCCTCCAGGGTATAGACTGGTGAGTATCCCTGATCTCCTCATATATGTCTTTTTCACAAATTATCAGATTTAGCCTGGGCCCCACAACCAGTGAAAAAGCCTACTCTGGGCTTCTCAGCTCCACTGCAGAGGATCTCTGGTCTTGGGGCAGTATCATCCATACTTGTCCATAACTCAAAACTCTCATGTCATATCCAGCTTTTCCACTCAGACCTGTCTATCCCCAACTTGGATCAGGAATCACATCCTGTACACTAGCCCAGTCCCCTTTGCCCACCTGACTGTATTTCATCTACTATACCCCAAGAAACCTCAAGATGCCCCTATTCTTTATCTCCCACACCCTGATTTAGCCATAACAAACTCAGAACTAACAAAGGGAGTCTACATGCCCAGATCTCATCAAAGGAATAACAGTAATATGAAAGATTAAGCCAATATCTTTCTCCAATACCTATTAGTGAATAGAAATGCTTGCCAATGAGAATACCTAGGGCTCCAAACACAAAAGTTAAAGGCACAGTCATAAATCTCAAAAAAATCAAGTGTAAAGGAGACACAAAGAAACAGCTCAATGAACTCAAGGAGAAAGGACTTAAGGGAAATAAATACCAGACTGATGCCCAAGAAAACACAAGCATTAGGGTGATGGAAATGGTAAAGACAACCTGAGACCTGAACAGAATTCAATCAGGAAAGAGAAACATTGAAGAAGACTAAAGATGAAATTGAAAAACCCAGAAGCCCAACTAGAAAACGCAAAGGAATTAAGCAGAAGACAGAATATGGTGTCTCAAAGATAAAAGACAGGATCTAGATCAAATAATCAAGGAACATGAAAAAACTATAAAGACAAAACATATTGAAAGTTACAAGAGAAAAAAAAAAGATTAGTCACATATACAGGAAACTCCATCAGAATAATAGCTTATTTCTCAGAGGAAACTTTGAAAGCCAGAAGAGGCTGGAACAATGCATTCCAAGTCCTAAACTAATATATCTAGCAAAACTATCTGCCATGATTGAAAGAAAAAGAATTCCCCATGACACAAACACTCTGAGAAAACTTATATCCAACAAACCAAACCTAAGGGAAACACAGGTAGCAGTACTTAGGACTGAAGAGAGCTATGAATGTAGGAGAGAGACCATAGAAAGAAAAACAAAAGAATAATTATTTCAACACAGAATGTCACTGAGAACACAGCAACATCATAAGTAAACATGATGGATGAACACAACTAGTACATTTTAATCATAGGGACACTCAATGAGGAGACAAGTTTTTTTTTTTCTTTCCTCTCTTTATTAGATATTTTCTTCATTTACATTTCACATGTTATCCAGAAATTTTCCCTTACCCTCCCGCGTCCCCGCCCTGCTCCCCTACCCACCCCCTCCCACGTAATGGCCCTGGCATTCCCCTGTTCTGGGGCATATAGAGTCTGTATGACCAAGGGGCCTCTCCTCCCANGTGATTGGGTTACCTCGCTCAGGATGACATCCTCCAGATCCATCCATTTGCCTAGGAATTTCATATATTCATTGTTTCTAATAGCTGAGTAGTACTCCATTGTGTAAATATACCAAATTTTTTGTATCCATTCCTCTGTTGAGGGACATCTGGGTTCTTTCCAGCTTCTGGCTATTATGAATAAGGCTGCTATGAACATGACACTCAAGTTTTAAAATAAAGCTTTTTATACTGTAGCTTGAACTGTTTATCATACTTTTTTGTTTTTGTTTTTGGAGACAGGGTTTCTCTGTGTAGCCCTGTCTGTCCTGGAACTCACTTTTTAGACCAGGCTGGCCTCGAACTCAGAAATCTGCCTGCCTCTGCCTCCGAGTGCTGGGATTAAAGGCATGCGCCACCACGCCCAGCTTTCATACATTCTTTTGTAGTAAAAATATAAGTCAGATTTCAATAATCTATGACTCAAAACAATGGGAATTTTATCTTCTATAACAAGTTTCAATAAAGTTAGACCAACTTAAAAAAAAAGAAAATATCTAACACACACACACACACAACCCAAAGACAAAAAGAAAATCTTAAAAATCAGCAATAGAAGACAAGATACATTGGCAAAGGAACAATGGTATTATTACAGCAAAAACAGAGGTAGAAGATAATTTCCAGAGTTTCCAAATAGTCTGGGATTTGTCATCTATGAAATTACAAAAATAAAGCAAAACAGACATTTCTCAGACCAACAGAAATGTGAAAGAATTTGCCTAAGTACCTCTTTATTAGTAGGGTGACTTAAAGAATGGTCTTCAGGCTGAAGAGAAATGAGGTCACATAAAGCCCCAAGTCTTCATGATTAGCATACTAGAATGAGCAGAGATGAAACATGTTCACTTTTACTTTACATAACCTGCTTTACGTATTTCATGGTTCTATAAATGTGGTTTATATATAACACTTGAATTCTGCAATACCTTTTTAAAAGTTTCGAACACAGATGGAAGTAAAAGATAAAGAGACCAAAAGTAAAAAGGGCAGGCAGGATCACAGTGGGATTCTGCAGGTGTGAGACAACAGCCATGAAGTAAGAGGTACTTAGATGTAGGTTGTCAGGTCTTAAAGATGCATACATAATTTCTAAGGTGAGACAATGCTAAAGAAATGACAGCTAAAATATTAATGGGAGGAGTAAAATGAGGTATCAAAAAAAATCTTGTGGTTCACCTAAAATAATTAAAGGAAGGAGGAACAGAAAACAAAATGCAGATAGGGTAAATAAAAACAAAGATCAAGATGGAAAGATTAAACTTAATAGTTATCAATAAACATTAAATATAAATAAGATGAAAACTCCAGTTAAAAGGCACAAATAAATATGTATCATGTAATCATAAATATATTATTATGCTTCTCACTGCCCAAAAGTAGGAATGGAGGAGCATTCAAAATCACTAACAAATGAAAACATATTTCTCTCTCTTTTTTAAAGAAACCTTCCCCTAATACCTTGTGATTACTGTATTATTAGCCCAGTGTCGCTTTTCTACCGGATAGACAGAGGTACTCAGACCCCAGATAGACTGTGCACTTTTTCCTGCTTTCCAGGAAGCTGTCAGGGGAGTGACAGCTGATGTTGTGGGGTCTATATTGCCCCACTTACCATGCCAGCCAGGTCTGATGGAGGAGTCATTCTGTCAGGGTCCATTCCCAACAGAACTAGAGTGTTGCTCTGCTCATGGACTGATGCTTTTCTTCCTTTGCTTGGCCTATCCTTGTCTCTATTTCTCACACATACTTTAAGACCTTAGTACAACAAGAATTCCACAATCACACACTAGGGATATATAGCTTTCTTGGTACCCTGGTTCAGTCCTCAGTAAACTAGCCAAGGTGGTTTATGCTTACAGTCCCAGCACTCAGGAAGTAAAGGCAAGAGGATCAGCACTTCACAGTCATCTTCAGCTATGTAATGAGTTTGAGGACAAGGTGACTACATAAGAGTCTCAAAAATAAAACATAAACAGTCAGCAAATCCCAACAGCAGCAGTAATAACAAATTTATGTATATACAGCTTTTAAAGGAGAGAACTAGAGTCAAGCATGTTAATGAAAGTCTGTAATTTCATCACTTGGGATCTGGAGGCAAGAGAATCAGAAAAACAAGGTCATCCTTGGCTACATAGCAAGTTTTAAGCCAGCCTGAGCTAGAGACTGGGAGGGGCAGAAAATAAAGAATAATTATTTTTTTTTGGTTTTTTTGAGACAGGGTTTCTCTGTATAGCCCTGGCTGTCCTGGAACTCACTTTGTAGACCAGGCTGGCCTCAAACTCAGAAATCCGCCTGCCTCTGCCTCCCAAGTGCTGGGATTAAAGGCATGCGCCACCACCGCCCAGCAATAATTTTTATTTTCATATATTTTTACTAAATAATTTTAAAATGTAAAACAGAAAATGTCAGGTTAGATAAAAAGACTATGCTTGACTATAATACTCATTACAAGGCAAGGCATAATTTGAAAATAAGTGCTAAACATAAGGAAACTAATGTACTACATTCATATCAAAGTAAACAAGACAAAAACTGTTGCCAGTTACTAAACAAAACATTTCATAATGATAAAAGATGGATTCATAGGAAGATGCAACAATCCTCAACTTGAATGTACCTAACAAAACAATCTTCAGCTCAAAACACTTGATGAAAGCTAGGTATTTTAGCATACATCTGCAATGCCAGCACTTCAGAAACTGAGGCAGGAAATCCCTAGTTCAAGGGTAGCCTGAGCTGCATAGCAAGATTCTTTCCCAAAAATAAAATACTTGATGCAAAAACTGACAAAACTAAAAACAGAAATAGGAAGTACAACTCATTAATTCACTGGGAAAGTCTCATTGCTTTTGCCAGAGAATTTCTCTTAAAATTAATATTAATAAATATGCTGTACTGTATTCTTTTAATTATAGTTCTTTTAATATACAGTTTATGCCATTGGTGTCCAGCTATGTGCATTGTTAAACAGTATTCTTTCTAAAGCCCTTCCATAAGAAATTCTGCTGTATTCATTAATTGCAGCCAAGAACTCCTCAGGAGTGATTCAATTTCATATACCAGTTTGTTTTGGTTTTGGTTTTTATTCAGCCTTATCCTCCTGAATAGTATTATTTAATCTCCAGATTCTTCTATTGAAGAGTTGATTTAGGGATGTGCCCCGGACCTGCAGGGATAATCAGTGGGGACCCAGGGTAGGAGAGAGAGAGAGAGAGAGAGAGAGAGAGAGTGGGAGAGAGAGAAAGAATGAGAGCAAGTCAATATCATACTGATCAAGCTCTGAAAACTTTATTCGGGAGTGACAATATAAGCTTAAGCAAGAGGAGGCTCCAAGGGAGGGCGGAAGAAACCAGGGGCTCTCTGAAGGTCAGGTGGTCACAGTGTCCTCTTTTCCCATAAACATTTTTACTGTTATGACCACGAATGTTCTCTCAGGATTGTTTATGTAAGCTAGAAAATATCCACAAGGCCATAGCTAAGGCCATGGCTCCCGGCATCTCCTCCCTTTCAATTATTTTCACTGGGCTATCAATGGTCATCTCATCCTTGGATGAGTGGGCATTAACCAGCTGGGGGAGCATTGACCTGATTCCTCTTGTGGGTACTGTCATGACCCACTGTCATGACTCTTGGTATCTTTTGGGGAGGGGAGGCAGAGCCTTAAAGAAATCATTAAGAGAATGTTGAGAATAGATACCAACCTCCATCAAGCCAGGTTTGTCTCATGGGGAATTCAGAAATGATCTGTGTTAGACCTTCCCCTGCGGTGCTTAGCCTTGCACCCATGAGGTGTCCATACTGGATTCATTTTATCAAGAACCAGTATGCACAGGTCTGAATCCTATGCAGCTCCTAAAGGAGAATTGTCAACCTCAGGTTCAGCAAGGCCTCTGTCAGCCAAATCAAGTCTATGATAATAAACTTGCAAAGGTTTCGATGCCAAGGAATCAATCTGCTGTTTTATAAAACCAGTAATCCTATTAAAAATAAAAGGACCCAAAGTTACTAATAGTAAAATACTTATTAAAGGTACAAGGAGGGGCATCAAGAGGGTGTACATAGAGGACTTCCACCAATTATCAGCAGCGACTGAAAACTGTTTTCTCTGGAGCTCCAACTTAAGTTTATGTAACTGTTGGATTCCTGTTTCCACTATGCCTGATTCATTTACATAAAAGCAACACTCTTCTTGCAGAGACAGGTGCCACCTTTCTCAGCAGTCAGTAGATCAAGGCTCTCCGATTCTGTAAGTCAACTTGGGCAAGAGAAGTTAGTTGTCTCTGTAAAAAAGCTAATGACTCAATGGAGGCTTCCACTGCCAACGAAAATTGTTGAGATAATTCAGCAGTGGTATGAAGAGAATGGGTTAAAGTTCCTCCAGCCAAACCAACGACCACAACAGAAGTTACCAAGGAGATGCCTGCCATTGCAGGGAGGAAAACAGCTCGCTTGATTCTAATATTTGGGGGGACATTCCAGCTCAAATACTTGTCAGGAGTTAGCAAGGTCAACTGAGGAACTAGGGTCATGGGAAGACACAGCAATTCTTTATTTATGTTATAATTCTTTCCTTGCAAAACTAGGGCAGAAGTGCCTGTAGCTGTGCCTCCCACAAAAGTATATGGAGGCTTTAGTTCTAAATCTTTAGTAATTAATTTCTCTATTGATGGTGAAATTTCCTCCAGCAAGCGTATCCATCAACTTAGTGTTGTTACTGTTACCACAACTTCTAGGCCTTCCCATACTGTTGGATGTAATAAAGGGAAGATCAGGGACGAAGGCCCAATACAACTTCTCTATCATCATTGTCAGGACACTATACAAACTCATGATCAGCATCAGCATTTCTCATTAACCACTCTGGCAGGGAGCATGCTCCTTCGGCATCCTGCAGAAAAAACACAAACATGCCCTCTCTCTTCCCTACACTCAGAGAGTTCCTTAGCATTGAAATTTAAAAATTTTTGTGGTGTATGGGGATATGACTCCCCATTTTTTGTATAAAAAAGAAACAATCTTTTGAATCTGGTGCTATTTTATAATATCCTTTATGAATGTTTCCACCTGCTTAATTTTGTTAAGATTTCAAAACACTGGCTACAGCACACAATTCTATTATCTGTGCTGAAGCAGGAGGAAATTCAAAAGAATAAACATGTGATCCAATCACATATATTTCTCTCCCATAGAGGGGCTGTTTATACATACATTAGATGTATTCTTTATGGGATGCATGCATAAATTTATCAATTTTACCTACAAAGTTTACTGTGTAATAGACTAAATATCAAAATTTTGTAATAACCAATTTAATTGCTGTTTGAAACAAGAAACTGACATCTCATCAGTTTTTTAAGACTTTTTAAAACACATACTTCATGATTTTATCTTACAATTTTTGACTAACAACACAACAGCTTCATAATAGGTTGTTAAAACTTTACTTGGAGATAAAAAAAAAAGATGATTCCACATTAATGTTCTCTTTTACCAAAAAAATTGCTATGGGCACATTGAGATACAATAACTAAAATAAGCAGCTAATGTTTAATTACCATTGATTACAAGAGATAACAATTGATTATAGAAGCTTCCTCTACTCTATATGGAGTAGGCAGGCCAGATTGTAATGCCTTTATAAGTTTTATAGCCTAATTAACCTTTCATATATCTTAAGTTTAAACTTATTTTTGAACAGCATCTGAATAGATCTGTAATAATGTTGTTTTGGCTTAAAAATAATTCCTGGGAGGAAAGGAGAGGTGAAGTCCCAAAACTTCACTGAGGCTGCTCTGAGCTTTGCTCCTCTTGCAGTGAGGCCATGGTTCCCGGCAGGGATGGGGATAGATGACTCAGTCAGTAAAGTACTTGCTGGCTGAGGACTTGAGCTCAGTCTTAGGACCCATGAGTAAGCCAGCCCACGATGGTGAGCCTATGATCTCTGCCACGACCCCAATCTCTGACCAGCAGAGAATGGGAATAATGGCACACCAAGGTAGGTTCTCCAAAAGATCTCTTGCGGCAATCCCTGCTTCCTTTATTCAGGTAGTTCAATATATATATCCAGACCCTCTTGCATCATCTCTCTCCACTCATTGCTCTCCAATCAGCATCATCCTGACCCTACCACAAGTTGCACGTGCAGGCAAGACAACAGATCATTGGCTAACACTATGGTAAGGCTATGTGGTAGGCGTGGATGACTCAGCTTGCCGTTTTCAGAAGTCTTAGTAAACAGGATGGGGTTACAAGGCTTGGCACTAAGCTGGGCGCCATCTTAGCTCAGTGGTTACGCCGGCTTCCCACAGATCTCAGCAGAGATGATCAGTGGAACTCAATGGCTAGCCATTCTAGCCCAATAATTGAGCTTCAAGTTTGGTAGAAACCGTATCTCAAAAAGTGTTGTGGAGTACTATTTATCCATCCATCCATCCATCCATCCATCCATCCATCCCAATCACTGCCCCCCTCCTCATCTCCCCTCACAGAGTCTCTCCCTCCATTCCTCCTTCCCTTCTCTTCTGAGAGAGTGGACCCTTTCCTCTCCCCTGGGATCCTACCACTCTGGCACATTAAGTCTCTGTAGGGTTAAGCACATCTTCTCCTACTGAGGCAAGAGAAGGCAGCCCTGTTGGGAAGTGGATTCCACAGACAGGCAATAGCTTTGGAGACAGCCCCCACTCCAGTTGTTGGGGGACCCTCATGGAGAATGAGCTGCATATCTGCTAGATATATGCTAGGGCCTCTATCTAGCCTGTGTATACTCTTTGGTTGATGGCTCAGTCTCTGGAGTGCATGCTTTTTCATCCCAGCTCTCAGGAGGCAGAGGCAGGTGGATCTCTATGAGTTCAAGGCCAGCCTGATCTACAGTGCAAACTCCAAGATATCTAGGGTTACACAGAAAAACAAAGAAAAAACAAACAATCAAACAAAACAGTGTGGTGGGGAGTGATTGATGAAGACAACCAGTATTAATTTCTGACCTCAACATGCACGTGTACCTATATGTATGCAAGCACCTGCACACACACAAATCCATGCACACACACAGTACATAACACACAATAATAAAATAAAAAATAAGTTTCTGGGCTTGGTGTAGACCAAGCTACTCGGGAGGCCAAGGGAAGAGTGTCACTTGAGTCCAGGAGTTCTGGGTTACGCCGAGTGTGTGTCCAAAGTAAGTCCAATATCAATGTGCTGACCTAAGGGAGTAGAAGACCATTTTCCTAAGGAAGAGTATACAGGCCCAGGTGAGAAATGAAGCATGTCAAATAAAGTAAGTAAAGTGGTTGGATTCCTGACAGCTTTAATCCCCTCCAGTATTCCTACAAGCCATGGTTTTCATATGCTTTAGTGCTTTGTGAGCATCAGAGCTTGCCAATGTTATATCCTCAAGAGCGGCACAGTGTGGACATATTTGGATGGGCTGGCAAGCACAAGGCCAACTCCATACTAAACAAGACATTCCTTTCATGGAGAATGAGCAAAGCATCTTTTCAGGCCTGATAACCATAACTATGTCAATAGTATCCACAGAAGTTCTGACAAATGTGTGTACCATACAAGTGGGTAGCAGTGGGCTCTGGCCCATGTGTACACCTCTGCTCAGTTGCAATGTGATACAGATCTGGGGCAACACAAACCATCATACAACATTGCATGCTTATGGTGAAGAAGTTGGGAGAGTAATTGTTGGCAATTATCATATAAGTATTGTTTTTTGTTTTTTGTTTTTTTTTAATTAGCTATAGCCGGGCGTGGTGGTGCACACCTTTAATCCCAGCACTTGGGAGACAGAGGCAGGCAGATTTTTGAGTTCAAGGCTAGCCTTGTCTACAAAGTGAGTTCTAGGACAGCCAGGGCTACACAGAGAAATCCTGTATCAAAAAACAAACAAACAAAAAATTAGCTATAAAAAAGTTTATGTTATGGATGTTTTGCCACTATGAATGTCTATGCCCCACATCCGTGCACTGCCCATAGAGTCCAGAAGAGGGCATTTGATTCTCTGGAACTGGAGTTACAGATAGTTGTGAGCTATCATGTGGATTCTGGGAATCTTACCCAGGTCCTCTGGAAGTACAGTCATCTTTCTAGTCCATAAATGTATTCTTAAATATTAATGGACTACAGTATTTGTGATAAGTACAGTGAATAATTTATCTGGATCCTGAGAGAGATTTAGAGGGAAATTTTTCCCAGATTTTCACTGTTTCTGGTCTCCCTTTTATGCCCAGAAGGGTTCTCTTCCTTCATTTTCTGGTTTCCATTCTTTAGGAATAAAAGTGACTGATTTTCTGGGTACTCACTTAATTTATACCTAAAACTGTTTCCTGGCCATTTTATTTAATACCACTCTTCCCATCTGCAGATCAGGCTTTGGGGGTGTTAGGAAACTAGTCAGAAGTGTGACACAGGTACCAAGGAAGCTGCCAGATTCTTTTTTGCCCAAACAAATGCATTCTGTAGCCTTTGCACTGAGCCCTTGAATCACAGGGTGTCAGTGCTACTGTGTTTGGATTCTTGGATTTTTTAAAAAGATTTGTTTTTATCACTTTAAATTATGTATGGAGTCATTCTCTCTCTCTCTCTCTCTCTCTCTCTCTCTCTCTCTCTCTGTGTGTGTGTGTGTGTGTGTGTGTGTGTGTGTGTGTGTGTGTGTGTGCAGTTAAGTACATGTGAGTGTAGGTGCCTGTGGAGGCCAAAGGCTTTATACTCCCCCTGGAGTTGGAGTTACAGGAGGTTGTGAGGTACTTGATGTAGGTGTTGGGAACTGAACTTCAGTCCCACCAAACCATCTCTCTAACCCTGTATTTGGAATTCTGAAAGAAACTTGGCAGAAAAGATGATCAATGCTTACATGGTACTTTAAAGAGGGGACTATTAGACAGCTGATACACTGGAAAATGTGGAGACAGATCCAGTGGGAGCCACATAGAAAATCCAAGGAGGACCAGGCCTAAGCCAAAACAAGCCTAAGTTCCTCCCTTAAGTTGCTCTTGTCATGTATTTTTTGTCACAACAAAATAATACAGAAAATTTGTACAAAGAGGTAGAGCTGGTACTATGACAAACCTGACCATATACCAGGATTAATGAGGAAGAATATAGAACTGAAGACTAGAAAAATCCCTAAATTGCTGTAGGAAGAACTTCCTAGTCCATTCTAGTGCATGTGTGTAGAAGACCAGAAAGCTGAAAAAAAATATGGGCAGTAGAGGCCTGGCTCATAAGGTTTCCAAGGTGAACAAGCACTCTGTTGGAAACTGGGGTAGAGGTTACGAGTGTTACATTTCTGGCAAAGGATCTGGCTGTAGCTTGTTTGTGTCCTGAAAATTTGAATGAAGCTGAATTAAAAAAATAATGGACTCCATCACTTGGAGGAACTTTTAAGAAGCATAGTATTTGAGTTAAGTCATGGTCCATGTTCCCTCCGCTTGCTGAGATTTAGAATGAAAGTAAAGAAGAAAGGTATAGAAAATGGGAAGTGTGCGGAGCAAAGAAGTCAGTATAAAATTGCAGACAGGGCAAGCAGCTGTAACTGATAGAGTGCTGATAAAGAGAAACCCGAGGTTCTGCATTGGAACAACAGGGAAGATGCTCCCAGGCCAATCAAAGACATCAGTGTCTTCTGAAAATGCAAACCCATAAGAAGGGAAGAGTGAGCTGAACAGCTGAAGGGGTTCTGTGCTGGAAAACAACAGTTTCAGGAAGTGTTTTTCCTGGTTCAGCTACCAGGGCACACAGAGACTACTACAGCTATGGTAGAAGGGAGCCCATGACATCTGGAACTGGCAGAACTTGGCAGCAGCAAGATGCTGGAGTGAGGGTGTCATTGAGTCTTTCATCAAGCAGGGTCAGATCCTAGAAGAAGATTCTCAAAAGCCACTCTATAAGCCTGTAAAAGCAAAGCCTAAATTGTAGTGAAGACCCAGGTGTACTGGAGGTCTCAGGACAGCTGCTGAGAAAAGCTACATAAATGGAACTAGCCCAAGAGGTGACATTGCTATAGGTGGCAAAACTGAGGGGTGGGGCTACCCAAGCCCATTGAATCCAGATGATGCCACAGATATAGATACAGATACAGAGACACAGATACAGATTATGGAGATATAAGACTTGATGTTTGCCTTGCTGGATTTTGGTATTCCTTTGGTCTGATCTTCTCTTGTTTGCCCCCGCCACCTGTTTTACCCTCTGGGAGTGGGGATATTTACTCTGTGATATTTGTATATTGGAAGTATTTAACTTGTTTGTTTATTATTATTATTATTATTATTATTATTATTATTATTATTACTACAGGCTTATAGATAAGAGATTGCTTTGAGTTTCAGAAGAGTAGACTTGAATAATGTTGAAACTGTTAAGAGATGATCTACTAGGGCAAGAGATAGGATGTATGATTTGGAAGGGATATATTTAGGTGTCAGGTGGACAAGGAGTGGACTTGAGGCTAATCGTCATGGTTAACTTGACAGTATTTGGCATCACCCAGGAAACACACCTCTGGTGCTAATCTCACCAGGCAAGAGTAAAGACCACCATTCAAATGAAAGCCATTTAGCAAGATTTATTTACTGTGCATAGGACTGACTCTCTAAAACAGCATCTGTGTGGGTTAACTATTCAGGCCTCCTTTTATAGGGAGAAAGTGTAAACTGGAGTTTTGCAACAAGGATTTTGCAACCGAATTTTACAGAAGCAGATAGCAGATTAGATTATTTGACAGGTCATCGTGGCCGAACATCTCAAGGTTCCTTGACTGAACACCTTATCTTATTAGGGTACAGTACATGTGAGTCAAACTTTAATTTTGTAGCAAATAGAAACAATTTATTCTGACCTTATAACAAAATGGCTTTTTACCCTAAGATGAAATCAGGCTGATCCATCACTGGGTATATTTGTGAGGTCACTTAAAGAGTTATTTAACTGAAGAGGTAATATCTCCTCTAAATGTGAATGGGAGCATATATAGATTGGGGTCCCCAATAAGAAGGAGAAAACTTTTGAACACCAGTGTTTGTCTTTCTCTGCTTCCTGACTGTGGACAGGATATAATCATTTGCTTCACACTTCTGCCACTATGCTGTCCCCTCAAACCATGAGCTAAGACATACTTTTCCTTAAATTGCTTTTGTCAGAGCAATGAGAAAAGTAATTAACACAGGAACCATGAAGGTTCTCCCATTCCCATGAAGCCCATGGGAGAGTGGCTTGCATATACTCTGATAGGCCTGTCCTAATTGCCTTTAAGTTGGACCTAGCCCCATACTGCAGAAGTTACCCTGCTTGTAGGACTGACCTTATGGGAAGAATAGAGTAGAAAGCAATGCCTGTGTGAGCAGGCAGCCCAAGAAGAATCAAGCTGGAACTGAGCAGGTAGTGCCCTATCACCCAACTAGTCACCTAAGTCTATTCTCTGGAGGTAGCAACTAAAGACCTTCTGCCTTCCAATGAGGGACCTCTAAGGTTATGGTCTGTCCCTCTTTCTTATCCATGGCTCCCAGAAGACTCTCTCTCCAAATCTGGTTCTCTCTGGGATCCAGGTCAACTATACTGTTTGCTACTTGTATGACTTCATTTGTTTAGGAAGGACCTTGCGGTTCTTGAACTCTCAGTCCCCTTGGCTCTCAAGTGCCACTGTCACTGTGGCAATCTTGCTTGCTCCAGCAAAGTAACATAAGCAAACACTAACTACAAAGTAGGAAGCAAGCCATAATTTTGTGGATGCTATGATTTCTGCCCAGGAAGTTGAGAGAATCAATAAAGGGGAAGCCCTTGACAATGCTTGGGTCCAGAAGCTAAACAGGACTAAATTAATGAGCTGAGTCCAGCTCCTAAGTATAAACAGTCATAGTTGTAGAGAATGAAATGGGAGAGAAGATACAGTGAAGAAGGTAAAAATACTTATGGTATGGTGAATTTTAAAAGTGCAAGATTCCTGTGGGGAAAAAATGAGAATTAGAAAAGCACAAAAAAATGAAGAGAAAACCTGAATTTTATTAACACATCCCCTGTTTTTACATTGACATAGAAATGCCCTACTAAATATGCCCAAAAATACTATAGATTATTTCCAGTGGCCTACAACTAATCTACAGGCTATGAGGAAAATAAAAAAAAATGTTTAATAAGACTGACCTCATAAATATTAAATTATAAAGGCATAGTTTCTAAAAACATGATCAGTTGCTAAAAACATGATCACTAGAAAAGTAACATTTATATATAGATCCACGTATGCATTAAACTTTAGTATGCAGTAAAGAAGATATTGATTTAATGAAAGCTCAAGTGATTTATTAGATAGCAGTAATCTGCAGTTCTTTTGTTTGTTTTGCACTGGAGGTTTAACCCAGGACCTTTCCATGCTAGGCATGGAAAGCACTTTACTGCTGAGTTATGGCCCCAATTCATTCTGTGCTGTGCTGGGCTGGGCTGTGCTGTGCTGGGCTGGGCTGGGCTGGGCTCTGCTGTGTGTATCAGATAGGGTCTCACAGTTTCGCCCAAGCTGGTTTTGAATTGGAGATCAGCCTGCCTCAACCTTGTAAGTGCTGGGATTACAAGCATGTGCCACCCAGCAAGCCACAGGATTTTGTTTAATCCATCTGGAGTGTAGGAAGAAATTACCAGGGACAGCCTTCCTGTTGAACAGACAAAGTCTCACAAGTTTTGATATAAGTAAGAATCTTTTTAACAGAGTTACAGGAATCATTCAAGACAGTTTTAACAGGACATAGCAACATATTTAACATTTGGGAGTCTTTTTCCAAGAGAAAATGTGTAACAGGAACAAGAAGACTTCAGCAAATATGATGCTCACCACTCTAAGACAGCACACCAAGGTTTCATGTGACAGTTCCTCACTTAGAATCCTCTCACCTTGGATCTGTGGACTCGGTTCCCTTCTCAGCTATAGGCCAGAGGAGTATCTCCTTCATTTCTTTCCTAAATACCATTTTTAAATTATTAAGACTGAAAAATTTGAAAACAGACTATGATTTATAAGTTAATATTAAAGCAAAAGACAAAGTCACAGAGATCACTCTTGCTAGGAGAAGGCAGGGCCTGAGAACAAGCAGCTGTCTGCTCACATGAATGAGCAGCATGTGGAAGCTTTCTTCTTAGTGAATGTCTTATACAGGCAGAGGACTGTCGGGTGATTGCTGTGCTTAAGCATTTTGAAGCTCATTGGGGGAGCTTGTCAAAACCATCAGAAAGAACTAGGGCTCATTTCAAGATAGTCATCACGTGGGGACAGGAAGAAGTCTAGCTAGATCCAATGACAGGTAGTTAGAAGACTATATGCATGTGCTAGCCACTCTCTATACATTGTTGAATTCATGCCTTCCCCGTTTCTAGCTGCATCTTCTGCCTTGGGTTGTACCTGGTCCTGCTGGGTCAAATCTCCCCCATAGCTGCCATCTGAAGGCATGCACACATACTTGTGTGGGGGTACACATGAACACACACATGCTTTGCACTCATGCACATACACAGCTATTTCTTACTTTTCATAAGTGTGTAGAACTCTCTTGTTTGCTAAACATCCCTCTCATCTTATGATCAGATAAACTTCTCCCCTTTCTTTATTTTAATGATATATCAGAAGGGAAAAAGATGTGTCATCTTTAACCAAATGTCCACCAAATGTCTTTCAGGGAGGAACTTTGTTGCTCTGTGGTTGTTGGCAAAGAAGTATAATAGCATGGGAAAGGCTGAGAACTTCTTGTCATCATCCAGTGAGAGTTAGGCAGCCATCAGTAGAGATGGTGGAAAGGTCCAGACTACAGTGATATTAGAAGATGGAGCCAACAAGAGCTAGTAATGGACTGATGTGTGAGTGTAGGGAGGGGCTCATGCAAGAATAGTAGTGAGCAATGGTGAGAGAGGTGAGCAGCCAGCATTCCTGAGGTGACAGCTATGGTGACAAGACTCAAGCTCAGAGAAGTACCTCAAGGAAAAAAGCTGGTAGAAATACATGAAATGACAGTGAGGACCATAATCTACACATCAGTCACTTCCTCTCATGGCCACAGAAACAACTGTCTCTGCTCATGTGATCTCAGGGGCAGGAGTGACCATGTGAAGTTTTCAACTGCACAAGAGAAACAGAGACAGTCGCCTGTGTGGCTCCCTCTGGGAGTGTTATTATTTGTTAGGGACTCCAGACCTGAATTTGATGGGGATGGGCACTGAGAGAACTCAACTCAAAGGTGGGTCTTCATTTTTGCTTTCCTACAAGATGGAATAAGAGCATTCATCCACTACCAGTGGATAAATAGGCCATTATTGGAGAAACATTCTGGAAGTTCCTCAGATGTGACCTGAGGAAAATGGCAACATGCCCATACAGACTTGGATGTGAATATCCTTAGAGATATCATCCATTATGGTAGCTTTGGCCAGCAGTGAGTCTTGGCCAGATATATCCAGACTGTCCCTGCTTTGGAACTTGCTTGATGACCTTCTGGTGCTTATGCTAGGCTTATGGAACATGGAGGAAGACCACAGTCTCATGACCTTGCCTGAAGTACACTCTTCAACAGAATTCATCAAGGTTGATGATGACTTTTGTCATTGGGCTACAATGGTGTTTATACCCTGTGGGACAAAATTATAAAGCACTGTCTATAACAGGGATAGGCAGTGATGCCTTATCTTCTTATGTACAAAGTGTATGCAAAATTTGTATCTTTTTGTTTATTTGGTTTTTGCTTGCTTTAAGACAGGGTGTCGCCAGGCAGTGGTGGCACACGCCTTTAATCCCAGCACTTGAGAGGCAGAGGCAGGCAGATTTCTGAGTTCGAGACCAGCCTGGTTTACAAAGTGAGTTCCAGGACAGCCAAAGCTATAAAGAGAAACCCTGTCTCGAAAAAACAAAACAAAACAAACAAACAAAAAGACTGAGGGTCTTTGTGGAGCCCAGGTTGTCCTAGAACTTGCTCTGTAGATCAGGCTGGCTTCAGACTCAGATATCTGCCTTTCTGTGCCTCCTGAGCCCTGGGATTAAAGGCATATGCCATCAGCAGCCTGGGCACCCATGGTGTTTTGATGACATAGTTCCTTAAATATTTTCTCCATTTCTTCAATAGATAGTGATCTATTTAACATTTTTCTTAAAGAATTAGAAGTTGAATCCAGGACCTCATGCATGATTAGCAAGTGCTCTTCTAGTGAGCCAACCTCATTAACTTTCATCTGTAATGAGGTCAGTTTTTCTTTTATTGATAGTTTTGATATATTCCTTAGGCTGTTCTAGAATTCAGAGACTTCTTGCCTCCACCTCCCAAATCCTGAGATTATAGGAATATGTCACTACATTTAATGCAAGGGCAATTTAATTTTTTTTAATTGCTGAGTATGAAACCCAAGGCCTTGGAAATGCCAGCAAGCTGCTTCCCCTGACTCTGCAACCAGCTTGTACACTTGAATTTTCTTAAGATAATGTCCATGTAACCTAGGGTTTCAAATGGAGTTGCACAAGGCATTTCTAAGGTTGTTGAGGTTTTTTTAATTAATTAATTCTTTACACTCCATATTTTATTCCCACCCACCCCCATCCACCCTCCGACTGTTCCATATCCCATACCTTCTCTCCACCCCTCTGTCTCCACGTGAATGTCCCCACCCCCCACCCATCTAACCTCTAAACTCCCCAGGGCCTCCAGTCTCTTGAGGGTTAGGTGCATCATTTCTGAATGAACACAGACCTGGAAGTCCTCTATTGTATGTGTGTTGGGGCCTCATACCAGTTTGTGTATGCTGCCTGGTTGGTGTTCCAGTATCTGAGAGATCTCCGGGGTCCAGGTTAATTGAGACTACTGGTCTTCCTACAGGATTGCCCTTCTCCTCAGCTTCTATCAGTCTTCCCTAATTCAACAAAAGGGGTCAGGTGCTTCTGTCCATTGCTTGGGTGCAAATATCTGCATCTGACTCTTTCAGCTGCTTGTTGGCTCTTCCAGAGTAAGGTCATGCTAGGTCCCATTTTGTGAGCACTCCATAGTGGCAGTAATAGTATCAGGTCTTGGGGCCTCCCCTTAAGCTGGATCCCACTTTGGGCCTGTTGCTGGACCTTCTTTTCCTCAGGCTCCTCTCTATTTCTATGTAATTCTTTCAGACAGGAACAATTATGGGTCAGAGTTGTGGCTGTGGGATGGCCCCCCTCTCCCTAATTTTATGCCCTGTCTTCCTGCTGGAAGTGAGCTCTATAAGTTCCTTCTCCCTACTGTCCAGCATTTCATCTAAGGTTCTTCCCTTTGAGTCCTGAGAGTCTCACTTCCCAGGTCTCTGCTGGAGGGTGCCCCCAACCTCCTGTCTTCTGAGGTTGCCTGTTTCCATTCTTTCTGCTGGCCCTCAGGGCTTCAGTTTTTTCCCCTCACCCAATATCAGATCAGGTTCTCCTCTCCATCCCCCATTCTCTCTCTCCCTCCCTCCCTCCCTCCCCACTTGTGACTGCTTTCTTCTCCCTCCCAAGTGGGACTCACTAACCCCACATCCGATAGAGGCTAATATCCAAAAATATATATAAAGAACTCAAGAAACTAATCACCAAAAAACCAAACAACCCAATCAAAAACTGGGATATAGAACTAAACCAAGATTTCACAACTGAGGAATCTCAAATGGCTGAGAAGCACCTAAAAACTGTTCAAAGTCCTTAGTGATCAGAGAAATGCAAATCTAAATGACCCTGAGATTCGATCTTACACCCATCAGGATGGCTAAGATCAAAACCACAGGTGACAACACGTGTTGGAGAGGAGGTGGCGAGAGAAGGACACTCCATTGCTGGTGGGATTGCACACTGGTACAACCACTCTGGTAATCAATCTGGAGGATCCTCAAAATATTGGAAAGAGATCTACCTGAAGACCCAGCAATACCTCTCTTTGGAATATAGCCAAAAGATGCCCCACCATGCCACAGCGGCAGATGTTCATAGCAGCCTTATTTATAATAGCCAGAAGCTGGAAACAACCCAGATGTCCCACAACAGAAGAATAGATACAGAAAATGTGGTTGATATTCAACAAACAGAATAGTCATTTCAAGATATATTTCATTGTTATGTTTCCCTTTTCATTTCTGATTTTATTTGGATACTCTCTGTGCCCTCTGCTTAGTCTGGCTAAGGGTTAATCTACCTTGTTGATTTTTCTCAAAGAACCAGCTCCTGGTTTTGTTGATTCTCTCTATAGTTCTTTTTGTTTCTATTTCCTTGATTTCAGCCCTGAGTTTGATTATTTCCTGCCATCTACTCCTCTTGGGTGAATTTGCTTTTTTTGTTCTAGAGTTTCAGGTGTGCTGTCAAGCTGCTAGTGTAAGCTCTCTCCAGTTTCTTTTTGGAGCCACTTAGAGCTATGAGTTTTCCTCTTAGGACTGCTTTCATTGTGTCCCATAAATTTTGGTATGATGTGTCTTCATTTTCTTTAAACTCTAAAAAGCCTTTAATTTCTTTCTTTCTTTCTTTCTTTCTTTCTTTCTTTCTTTCTTTCTTCACCAATTTATCATTGAGTAGATTGTTGTTCAGCTTCCATGTGTATGTGTACTTTCTGTTGTTTTTGTTGGTATTTAAAACTAGCCTTAGTCCATGGTAATCTGATAGGTTGCATGGGATTATTTCAATCTCCTTGTATCAGTTGAGGCCTGTTTTGTGACCAATTTTATGATCAATTTTGGAGAAGGTACCATGAGGTTCTAAGAAGAAGGTATATTCTTTTGCGTTTGGATGAAATGGTCTATAAATAGCTTTTAGATCCATTTGGTTCTTAACTTCTGTTAGTTTCACTGAGTCTCTGTTTAGTTTCTGTTTCCATGATCTGTCCATTGCTGAGAGTGGGGTGTTGAAGTCTCCCACTATTATTGTGTGGAGTACAATGTGTGCTTTGAGCTTTAGTAAAGTTTCTTTTATGAATGTGGGTGCCCTTACATTTGGAGCATAGATGTTCAGAGTTAAGAGTTCATTTTGGTAGATTTTTCCTTTGACCAGTATGAAGTGTCCTTCCATATCTTTTTTGATAACTTCTGGTTGAAAGTTGATTTTATTCAACATTAGAATGGCTACACCAGCTTGTTTCTTGGGACCATTTGCTTGGAAAATTGTTTTCCAACCTTTCACTCTGAGGTAGTGTCTGTCTTTGTCACTGAGATGTGTTTCCTGTATGCAGGAAAATGCTGGGTCCTATTTACAAATCCAGTCTGTTAGTCTATGTCTTTTTATTCGGGAATTTAGTCCATTGATGTTAAGAGATATTAAGTAAAAGTGATTGTTACTTCCTGTTATTTTTTTCTCCCAATTTTTTATTAGGTATTTCTTCATTTACATTTCAAATGCTATCCCAAAAGTCCCTCATACCCCCCCTCCCCTACCCAACCCACATCTCACCACAGTGAGAGGTATCATCTCTGTGCTTAGAAACTCTCAATCCTGGGAGGAACTACATAGGACTAAAACCAGCTCATCCCTGTAGTGGCCACATTTGTGGTTCAGGACCTGTCAGGCTAATGCTGGATGGACATCCTTTCGTGAAAGCAATATTTAGCTTTGATTTATGGTTTCCCCAGAATTTGAGGGACATGGCCTCACTGTCTCTTTGGGAGCCTATGGAGAGCTGAATACTGCACACATTACAAGTCTTTGCTGCCTCCTGGATAGCTGGCTTGAAATGGTGAAGCACCTCCAGGGAAGGTGACAGGATTCTGTCTCCGCAAACAGTGCCAACAATGCCAGATAACATGCCATTTTTCCATACAGGAAGGACATTCCCATAGAGCATGTGACACACATGGACAGAGAACAGACCAAGAAAGTGGTGTACTCCGTGGTCTATGGAGCCGGTGAGCCATAGGGAAGGACTGGGTTCTTGTTGTCATCCATTAACCAGAGAAAGAATGCCTGTATTCAAGTGTGCCATGCCTCAGAGAAGTCACTGTGTGAGTCATATGCTATTTACACAAACACCTCAGTGGTACTGTTATAAGACATTAGTCAGGCCACTCCATGGCTCTGACTCATAGTGCTATCCACCCTTTAAGATAGTGCTTCTCAACCTCCTGAATGCTGTGACCCTTTAATACAGTTCTCATGTGTGGTGACCCCAACCATAAAATTATTCTTGTTGTTACTTCATAACTATAGTTCTGCTACTGTTATGAATCATCATGTAAGTGTCTGTGTTTTCTGACTGTCCTAGGGGACCCTGTGAAAGAGTCATCCAACAGCCCCACCCCCAGGAGTTATGACCCACAGGTTGAGAAGCACTGCTTTAAGAACAGCAATATAAGTTCAGAGTATGACCAAACCCTACCCCACATCTCACCACAGTGAGAGGTATCATCTCTGTGCTTAGAAACTGTCATCCCTAAAAACACACTACCCAAAATGGGCTCTGGTAGGACCTGGTTCTGCTTCTTAGCACTAACTCAGTAATGAGCTGTCCTTCTCTTTCTCCTCTTTCCAGAGTAGTCATCCTTCTACTTTGACCCACTTTGCTCTTTTCTTCTTTCTTGCACTCTCCTGATTAGTCTGTCAGTAGTGGGCTTTTAAAAATATATTTTATTTATGTATATGAGTGCTCTGCCTGCATGTACATCTGTACACCATGCATGTGCACTGCCCCAAGAGGCCAGAAGAGCAAAGGATCTGGCAGGGCTGGAATTAAAGAGGTTGGAAGCTGCCATGTAGGTGATGGGAACCAAATTCCAGTCCTCTGGAAGAGCAGCCAGTGTTCTTCACGACTGAGCCTTTTCTCTAACTCCTCGAGTGTGTTCTCCCCACCCCCACCCCCGGGTCAGGCTAAAATAGGGACTGGTTCTCCCTCAGAAGAGGCTATGAGCCCTCTGTTCCTTCCTTGAGAAGCAGTCTATCTGCTGTCACAGATCCAGGCCTGCATGGATCTCCTTGCTTTGGTCAATACTGCCTTGAGCACATCGAGGCTTGTATATAAACCCTGAGAAGGATAATCTGAAAACCAGTGTTCGGTCAAGGAAAGCCAAGAAAACTGCATAAGCTTCAGTGTAAAATCCAGTGTGGGGCATGCTTGTCACTCCCAGTTCTCTCAGTCTCTGTAACTGCAGTGCTATGGTTGTGTGTTTCAAAGGCTTCTTCTGGATCACATTGTCTTGTCCAGATCCCTCCCCAGTCCTTAGGACTGTACACTTGCCCTTCTTGTCACATGTTTTTCCATATGCATAAAAAGCACATCCATCTTTACCCAGCTCTCCCTTTCTCAGCCATCACCCACCTCTGAACCAGTTACTCACACCTATGCAGTAAGTTACCACAGACAGTACATTTGTTATCTCATGGTTCATGTGCTACCTTCCTGTAGGCTCACCCGAGGCTCCACTGGTATTCTTATTTCCTCGGCTTCTGTCTCCTGTGGGCCCCATGGTTCTCTGGCATGAACACCCTCCACTGTGACCACTTTACACTTCAAAGCCAGCTGGCTGCCAAGTACCATCAGTTCAGTTCTGCTTACTAACTAACACACAGAGTACAAAGCACCCACTAAACAAGGAACAATGCTTTGAGAACATCAGACCCTATGAAGTGTCTAGAAAGCAGTGTGGAAGCCAGGAATCAAACTTAGGGTAAGAGTACAGTCATGACACGGGTGGCTCTCCTCAGTGTGGCCTGTCCCATTTCCTCCTCAACCTCCTCCCTACTGTCCTCCAGATCCCAGGGGTTTCTGCCCTGGGGCAGGAGAAGCAACATTCTGCCAGACTAGAACTTGATGTTTTGGGTCTTCCTGCAGACCTGCCATACCTGGAGTTCTGCACTCCCAATGTTGTCCCCTACCCCCACTTCCACCCCCACTCCAGGGCTCAAATCCCTGTTCTATTCGTCTCTTGACCTATACCTCTTTGCCCATCCCTTTCCCCTTAATGACTCCCATGGGGTTGCTGGAGCTACAACTGGTACCGTTAACTTGCATCTCTGTCATCTGCTTTCTGTTTATCTGGCTCCCATTTCAGGTGTGAGCTGTGTGGCTAAGCTTCCAGAGGTCCCCACACACATACCCCCCACCCCCGACCCCAAGCTGGAGCTGGCACAGGAGGGATGGATGCAGGATGAATGTGTGATTGTCCTAAGTGTGACTTGGTCTTGGCCTCTCCAGTAGGAGAGTCAGCCCTCACCACAATAGTTGTTTCCCAGAGAAACATGGCCTCCCAGCACCCGCTGGCTCCTCCTGCGCCTTCACTTTGTGTTCTCTGGGGAGGATGTAAATAAGCTATGAGTCAGGAGCTGGGATGCGAGTGAAGGGAGCAATTTGCTGCTTTTAGCTCAGGGTAACGGGGGCTCCCACCCTGAGCTTCTATCTTTGCTGCTCCATTGTTCCTGCTCCACCTAACAGCTGGAATTACTGTGTATCTGCTATTCAGTTCATGATGTTTCTATCCCTCCCTTATTTGAGCCAGACCTTGCTTAGGGCATAATAAAATCACCAGGCTCCAGTGCTACTGGGGCCTTAGGAAACCCAGTGGAGGAACCTTGGACAGGCAGCTTGTGGTGGCATATAGGAGTGTTTCCACAGACGCCATTCTGAGCAACCCAGAAGCTGCTGATAGTAAGGCCTAGCCAGGGAGAAACATAGCTCTAATGCCACCTTGAGAAAATAGTTGTGCCCGGTTGTGGTGGCGCACGCCTTTAAGGCAGGCGGATTTCTGAGTTCGAGGCCAGCCTGGTCTACAGAGTGAGTTCCAGGACAGCCAGAGCTATACAGAGAAACCCAGTCTCAACGCCCCCCCCAAAAAAAAAGAAAGAAAGAAAGAAAGAAAGAAAGAAAGAAAGAAAGAAAGAAAGAAAGAAAGAAAATGGTTATGTGATTGATCATTGTGAGAACTGTGATGAGGAGAGAGGGGGAAACAAAGAGGCTATGAAACAAGCAGAGAAGGCAGTCTGTCCGCAGAGATGTACGTGAGCATGCCTGGGACCCTGCCACAGGTATGGCAGGCAGTCAGCAGAGATGTGCGTGTGCGTGCCCGGGCGGCTCCTGCAGCAGGTATGGCAGTCAGTCGGCAGAGATGTGCATGTGCGTGCCCGGGCGGATCCTGCTGCAGGTATGGCAGGCAGTAGGCAGAGATGTGCGTGTGCGTGTGCGTGCCCGGGCTCCTGCCACAGGTATGGCAGTCAGTCGGCAGAGATGTGCGTGTGCATGCCCGGGCTACTGCCGCAGGTATGGCAGGCAGTCAGCAGAGATGTGCGTGTGTGTGCCCGGACTCCTGCAGCAGGTATGGCAGTCAGTAGGCAGAGATGTGCGTGTGCGTGCCCGGGCTCCTGCTGCAGGTAAGGCAGGCAGTCCTTCCTGGCCTCCTATCGCCTCAGATTTATGGATCCCATGTGCTATCTAGGATCTTGTCTCAGAGCTGGCTCACAAGCACATTTGCTCTCCTATATCTAGCTAAATTCAGCATCTTGCAGGGCCTGCTTATAGCCATTTGTGCTAGTTGATTTTTGTAAACATGATACAAATGAAGACATAACATGGAAAAGGGAATCTTAACTGAGAAAGTGCCTTCAAGAAATTGAAGCCAAGTCTACGGGTATTTTCTTAATTTAATAATTGATGTGGGAGACTCCAGCTCATTGTGACTGGTACCACCCATGAGTAGGTAGGTGGTCCTGAGTTGTATAAAAACGCAAGCAGAGCAAACCATTGGAAGCCACCCAGTAAAACAGCATTCCCCCTGGTTTCTGCTCCTATTTCTGCCTCCAGGTACCTGACCTGCTTGAGGTCCTGCCCTGACTTCCCTCAGTGAAGGACTATAAGTGAAGTGTATGTTTAAATAAGCTCTTTCCTTCCCAAGTTGCTTTGGTGACAGCCTTTATCACAGCAATAGAAACTCTAATGCATTATCTCTGACTTCAGCAGGACTCAGAGTAGAATTCCAGTAGTCCCTACTGGAATTCATTCCTAATCCCCAGGCTTGCTGGGCTCCTGCTTTCTGAGGGTTGGCCTAATGCTGAGTCCTCCCCATGATTTCTCAGTGAACTCCATATTCAGCTGTTGTACAATCAGCAGGAACTCACCGGATGCATACAGAATGCCAGGCCTACCCTGCAGCAGGAGGATAAGGACTCATGCCTGCTCCTAAGGGACCTGACTCTGCCAGGAGAAACACAAAGTGAAGCCAAGCCTCATACTGAGTGCCCTGGGAATTGTACTTATGATGGAGCCTCAGAACTTGGGAAGCTGCCCAGAGCAGCAATACCTGGGCTGTATGGGAAGTCCCATTTAAGTAGGCTGTACAACACTCTTGGAGCTTTCTGTGGCTAGGCACTTTCTCATGGCTAGAAACAGAAATGGCCTAGTTAACACTTCTGTTGCTGTTATAAAGTATCCTGCAGAAATCAACTTAGGGAAGAATGAGTTTATTATACTCACAATTCCAGGCTATATTCCATTATTGCAGGTAAGTTAAGACAGGAACTTAAGCATCACATCCACAGTCAAGAGAAGAGAGGAAACATGGATCCTTCCTTGCTTTTCTTTTATATTGTTCAAGAGCCCTGCCTAGGGAATAGTGCTGCCCGTAATGAGCTGGGTCTTCCTACATTAGTCAAAATAACTCTCTATAGACATGCTCACAGACCAACCTGATCTTAGATAATTCCTGAACTGAGGCTCTCTTCCATGGTGATTCTAGTTTGTGTCAAGCTAGCAGTTAAAACTAAGGAGCATAAACTGCTCATATACTTGACATGCAAACACTGGAACTTCCCACTCTATAACCTCAAAGTCAAGGAGTGACTTATTTATTTTTATTTTATATTCATTAGTGTTTTGCATGCATATATGACTGTGAGGATATCAGATCCCTTGAAACTGGAGTTGTAGACAGTTGAGTGGTACCATGTGGGTGCTGGGAAGTGAACCCAGGTTCTCTGGAAGAGCAGTTAGTACTCCCAACCACTGAGCCATCTCCCAGCCCCTCATGTTAATTTTATAATGTAAAATACAATCCAATTCCAAAAACCTCTCAATGTCTTAAAAAAATTCCAGCACTTCAAAGTCCAAAGTCTCTTGAAAATTCTCTTAACTATAGGATCCTATAAAGACAAAACCAAGTTTCATCCTTACATGTTTTTCTTCCAAAAGGGAAATGCTGGGACATAAATGAACAATCAAAAACTAAAATTTAAATTTTAGCAAAACTAAAATCTAACATAGACTCAAATCCTATAGTTCAGCACACATCTGAGATTCACTCACAGTCTTCTGGGCTCCAAAGGCCTTGGACAGCACCACTTCTCCAGCCCTGCTGTCTGTAGCATACATAGTTTCCCCATTCTCCAGCTTAATTTTGTACCTAAAGCTACTTTTTGGGTGTAGACATCCTACAGTTCTGGATTCTCCAATATATTGGAGGGGTCTTAATTGCAACTGAGGTTTCACCTTCAGCAATGGCCAGTCAAGGTCCTTCTTCAGAGACTCCAACTCTGTCACAAGGTGCCAAGCCTCAGATGTTCTCAAATCCTCCCCTTAAAACCTTCAAGACCAGTACTTACATCACCAAGTTCTGCTGAAGTGTAGCGTCACCCACTTTGACCACAGCTTATTAGCTCTCATGTGCTAACACTGAGAAAATACTTTTCTCTTGTTCCAATCCATCATAAAAGGTTTCACCTTCATGGTGTTAATCTTGTTGACAATAACAAGATTAGCTAATTCTTCATAACCTTCTTTCACAATCAGCACACACAGTTTTTTAGCCAAAATATTATGCAAATAGCCTTAATCCACATAATAATCAAGTCCACATTTCCCTCTGAAACATGACCTGGGCCTCTTCAGCAGTCTTTCAGCAGTCTTATTTTTGCAACTCCCACAAAAATGGCCAATTTTCTGCTCTCCATAGGCACCAATCATGCACATGGTTCACAAACATACACATAAAGTAAAATAAAACAAAAAATATTTTAAAATAATGGCTCAATAAGTTTTTCCCAGAAAGCTGATTGACTTTTTTCCAGCCCAAAGTAACAAATTCTTCCACATTCTGCCCATAAAAACAATCCAAGCATAAAAACTAATGATCATGTCTATTACAGAACACCCAGCTTCTGCTAATAGTTTCTGTCCAAGTTATACTTATGTTGCTGCAATAAAATATCCTGGGAAAATTGTTTATTTGGATATAATCCAGGATGCCTAAACATATAAAGTCGTAGGCCTGATGACCCAGATGTTGGACTTGTAGACAAGGACTTCAAAGCTGCTCACAAGCATAAAGAAAAACATGCTCACAACAAATGGGGAAAAGAGAATCTGCCAAATAAGAAGAGCCAAATGGTAACTCTGGAACTGCAATTAGCAGTATCTGAAATTAAAAGTTCCCCAAATTAGTTTAGCAACACACTGGAAATTAGAAAAGACGACAATTCTAAGTTCCTCTGACTGGCTGGCTGGCCAATGGACTTGTCTATTCCAGTGCTGCAGCTGAGAGGAATGATGGGACTCTGAAGGGTTTTTGATGAAAATTTTCAGTAAAATGCAGCAAAACACATAACTTTATTTTGGAGACACCACACTATCTTCATTAAGCCCTAAGGGAATTTAAAGAGGTCCCCCCCTCAGCAAAATTTGTGCCAGGAAGGCCTGGACATGGGCAGAGGAGCCAGGCATTTGTCCCTCTCTATTGAGGAAAAAAAGCTGAGCTCGCCACTCTTGCAAGCAAACCTGCTTTTTCTCTGCTCCTAGTATTCAATATTGCTGCCATTAGAGCTCCTGAAGATTCCAATTGGTGAAGGCCAGGGGTAGCCTCACTAAAAAGGGGATCAAAAGGTGATTATGAGAGGTCAGATAGCTCCTTTTTTCAGAAACCCTTCCTATCTTCATAGACACAGAGCTTAAGCCCTAAGCCTAAAGGTCTCTTAGGTATTCCTTGTGAGCCGGAGTTGGCCAGTTCAAAGCTCAATGAGCCTTCCTCTTGCCCTAGTAATGACTCCACCAGGAATCAGCTCTTGGAATCCTTCAGTGTTACTCCAAGAACACAGGACTTTCTCCATAATACCAATGGTAGGAAAGGGCCCTGGTATGCATTCCTGAAGGAGAAAGAAGAGAATGTTACACATTAAACCTCAAGTAGAACCCACATTGGCTTTGAGTTTGGTTCATAGGATTCCTGACCAACCCCAGGGCTAAGGATTAGGCTAAGAACTATTGTTCCCAATTCATGATTGAAGAAACAACTTTTTGAGAGTTAAACAACTTCCCCCAAGACTACTAGAACTTCTTGTGGGTGGCAGAGATGAAGTCAGACCTAGGCTTGTATATCCCAGTATCTGAGCCCTCAAACAGGAGGCTCATGTCCTAGAACTTGGTGCTACCTCCACCAGAGACTTTCACTACTTCATTGTGGCTACTTCACAAGAACTTTGCCTCTTTGGGAGCAAAATACTGATCTAGGTCAAAAGCATGTATTCTAAAATAAGAATGCTGAGCATGGGGCCCCCTGAATATCATATTTCCACATTTGCCATCTCCTCTGCCTTCCTTGTTCCTCTGGGCTCCACAGCTTTTCTACAGTAAGATATCCTATTGACTAAGCTGAGAGTAATGATTCTGCCTGTTCCCAACTTCCATGCAGCTCCTGGCAAACAGTCAAGACTACTGGGAGAAATACATTTTAAGTGGCCTTATTCAGGTCAGTGGCCACCTAACATCCAGTATGTAAGGCCCAAAGCTAATACTATCCAAACCAATCACATAGGCCCACACCACCACTGGGCCCTTTGTCCTTCAGGCCTGCAGTTAGTAGGCCTGGACTCTAATGGTATGTATTCCTGACTTACAGGGAAAGAGCGGCTTGCTGCTTGCCTTGGAGTCACTGTTTTGGAAGCCACCCACTTTTTGGAGAGCTTTTTCCAGAAGTACAAGAAAATCAAGGACTTTGCCCAGACAGTTATTGGCCAGTGTCGCAGTGCAGGTAAGCCAGCTGCAGCCAGGCCTCTCCTCTTAAAACAGACAGTGGTGTCTATAGCTCCTCACTTTGTTGCTGAGTGGATGGACAGACAAATGAGTGTCTTATGGTTTGTGTATGACTTAGTGAAGTTGGGTGGAGGTGTCTGAGCTATCAGCCCTACTGGATCAACAGTGCTGAAAGATTGCATGTAGAAAGGAGGGGGCTAGAGCTGGTTTCTACCTGTAGCAACAAAATGAACAAGCTTGACTTAACATGATAGCTACATATAGGTAAAAGGAGACAGATAACTGTAGCTATCTTTTGCTACTTTGTGGATTCTTTTTTCTTCCATACTTCTTCACCCTTTCTACCCTTTCAAATCCCTAACACTAGATAAGGGAGAAACGAAAGAGATTCCTGAATAAAGTCAAGGGCGGAAAGGGGGTAACATTATCATTAGACTACTTCCTGCTGATTAGGGGTGTCAAGTTTATTGGAGCAAGTTTGATCTTGGCTGTCAGGATATCTAATTTCTTCTTGTTTCTTATTTGCCCCTCTAGAGCATGAGGTCAATCCTAGTCAGCTGCTGTGGACAAACTGAGGCAGCTCCATAACCCACACCTGGGATTAAAATGAAAACACATTCTTATAATATTTCTGTGTTTTTTAAAGAAATCAAAAC
This sequence comes from Mus minutoides, assembly GCA_902729485.2. NCBI lineage: Eukaryota > Metazoa > Chordata > Mammalia > Rodentia > Muridae > Mus > Mus minutoides. The sequence goes on from LR755129.1 coordinate 2,126,295, forward strand.
TCCCAAATTGTCACTACAGATAAAACCCTACACCTAGGTTAGGTGGTGATGGTGTATGCCTTTGATCCCAGCACGTAGTCAGAGGCAGTCAGATCTGTGTGAGTTCAAGGCCACCCTGGTCTACAGAGTGAGTTTCTGGCAGCCAGTACTGTTAAACAGAAACATGTCTCGACAAACAAAAAAACCCCCACACCTGAAAGTGAAGACCATATATTCCTACATTCTGGCATGTACTTTTATATTTATATTTATATTGTATCTCCACAAGTAAAAAATGTCTATAAACATAGCACAATATGGATGTAGCTTTATATACACTCTGTAAATATGACTCTGTCCACATATTTGTTTGAAAATGCATTGCAATCTTACTGACTGTACATTCTTTTAAAAGAGCTATCCCAATTAAACCAGTCTCACCAAAAATATGAGACTTGGACACATATACCTTAATTGGAAATAAGAGGATAAAGGGTGATTTATTTATTTTAATATTTATGTACGTAAGTGTTTTGTTCACATGTATGGTAAGTGTACGGCATATGTGGCTGGTGTTGTGGAGCCCAGAAGAGGGAATTGGATCCCCAGAACTGTAGTTATGAATGGTTGTGAGGTACCATATGGGTGCTGGGAACCAAATGCAGGTTCTCTGCAAGAACAACCAGTGCTCTTAATCACTGAGCCAAGAGTGATTAATCTCCAGCCCAAGAGTAATTGTAAAAGAAAAATATTTGTAACTGTGGATGACTTGTATTGAACTAAAATAAAATAAAATATAAACAAGCAAACGGTAGGAAAGAGCAGCAGAGGGAATCACAGAGGAAAGAAAGAAAGTAAATGGAGGATCAGATATTAACAACAAGCAAGAGGGTTAATAATAGGTGCAGAGATAGCATTCACAAAGTAGGACTAACTAGATGAAAATGAAAATTGGGTTGGGCTGGCAGGACTTCCCATTCCTAAATGTGCACTCTAGAATGTGCCCCATGGTACAGCAAACAACTGTAGTCCCAGACGCTCTCAGGAACTCAAGAGATGCTAGCCTGGAGCCTGAGCTCATGCTCATAAGGTCTAGGCAGGTCCCACAGGCTTGAAGAGTCTGATGTCAGAGCTATAACCTGAGGACAGTCTATGAGGAGTGAAGAGATTAGATCAGAAGCAGAGGTGAAATGAGGGCAAACAACAGGGGTGTCACTCAAGGAGATTCCAAGAGGCTGAGACCCAAACCGTGCAAGTGGGGTCAGGCTCCAGATGTCCATGCACTCTATCTTCCCCAGCTCAAACAGAATCACAACCACACCAGTTGCTTCTAAGGCCCCAAGGAGGCCAGGTCCACAACTTGTTCACATAGTTGTATCTTAACACAAAATAAAAATTTGTCCAAACCACGATATCTCAATTGTAATCAACCAAGACTGTTGCTCCTTTTGCTCTTCTACCTCCTTCCCATGCCTGGTGGCCTTAGAGTAGCCAAAGCCATTTTTACAATTTAACAGGGGGTGGATGGGTGAGGGAGTAGATCCCTGCACTAATATTCCCATGGCTCACCACTCATTCCTAAGTGCATGGTGGAGGCCTGCCAGGTATCTTGACATGAGAATGATTTTGAGAGTGTTGCTTCAACCCTGAGCAGCAGGGAATCAGGTCCTTTTGCACTATAAATAGGAACTTAGCAGCAGTGCTGGAAATGTTGGGCAGAGTAAAAACAAGGCTTAAAACATGTATAATCAGATTACATCCAATTTGGACCACAATGGAGTCACTCCATGGACAACTATAAAACAGTCCAACGTACATAGGTTTTCAGACACTCAGCCTATTGCTGTAGTTGCTGAGAGAAAAGAAAAATGAAGTGAGTCCTTGTAAGTTCCTATGTCTAGAGGCACACAGTATGGCCCAGGAGAACACTTTCACAGAATAACCACTGGAAGCAGCCAGCTGGATCATTCTAGGGTTCATACAGGCCAGAATAAACTCCCTGAATACCTGATACATCCAGTAAAGGCCTCACAAGGGCTACATCTTATAGCCCTACAAAAAAAAAGTTACTCTAAAGTCCTTGCCCTCCAGTGTAAAGATAAACCTCAAAGACAAGGAGATACATAAGTGGCATAAACCTGCCAAGACACCGGCAGATAGAGAACAGCCACACTTATGCTGACAACATGAAGTCTGTGACTCCCAGCATCCAGTCAGAAGCTATGGCCATGTGCTGGCCTTGTATTACATGTCTCCCATGGAGTGGAGGAACTCAGAACCTCATCACCTCATGATGGTTACATTGAGGTCAGCTCATTGCTTACCTAACATGTGCAACACTCTAGATTTCAGTACTTAACACCCTACCACCACCACCAAAAAGTTATATATTTTTTATGTAGAGAATTGTACCAGTTCTCAGACCTATGAACTCACCAATGAAAAATTTGCTTCTGATCCACAAAAGAGTCTTCACTTCTCAGGAACATATGTAAGCAATTGTAATGGCTATTCTTGGTTGTCAATTTGACTACATCTGGGATTAACTAAAACCCAAAAATGGAGGCACAGCTGTAAAGGGTTTTTGCATTATTTGAAGTAGGAAGATCCACTTATAATCCAAATCTTTGAGGCAAGAAAACACAGATCATTTTAATCCAGATCATTTTAGCTTTCCACCTCTAATCTGGGCCATACCTTCTGCTATATAAAGACATGGAAAAAGAAAGTTTTTGCTCTTTGCCTGCTTACTCTGGTCTTTTTAGCAAGTCTAGATTCCAGAGTCTACTAAAGACCTCCTAAGATATTCAGTATCAGAGACTGAGCAACTACTGGATTCCTGGGCTTTCTGTTCACAGCTAGCCATTGTTGAATTAGCTGAACTGCAGACTGTAAGTCATTCTAAGAAATCCTCCCCCCGCCTCTATATTATATGGAGAGAGTAAAATCCACTTCTAATCCAGATCTTTGAAGTATGAAAACTCACCTTTAATCCAGATCATTTTAACTGGGAAACTCTACCTCATAGATAGATAGATAGATAGATAGATAGATAGATAGATAGATAGATAGATACTACTAGATAGATAGATGGATAGATAGATAGGGTAAGATAAGATTCATTCTATAAGTTCTGTTACTCTACAGAACCCTGACTAATACATATTTTGGTACCAGAATTGGTTCTAGAGCAACAGATGTATAAAGATGAATCTTTTAAGTATCTGGAATAGGCTTTTCAATTTGGTAACCTAGAGTTATCTAATCTCTCCAGTTACTGAAGTCTCTCTTGGGAGCTCAGAGAGTACTGAAAGCCTGTGATGTGAACTACATTACAAACCTAAAGAAACAAATATATTTGGTTATCCTGTTTCACCAATTGTCAGTGGCAATGAATTTGTTGACTCTGTATACAAAACTTTTAAAAGTTTGGAGGAAAAATAAGGAAGGTGATGACAATGGAAAGTCGCTCCTAACATCTCTGGATAAATTGACAAAAGATAATGAAGAGTTTCATGATAAAATTAACTTCTAGCATCTCAGAATATGATGAAGGACAACAGTGAACTTAATGATAAAGATGACTGGTTCCAGATTCCCATAAACAATATAAAAGGTTTCTAAGTGTGCCCTGGAAGAGAATCTTCTATCAGCCACAGAGCTCAAGTTGCAGAAAATCAAATTGAAGCCATCATTATATGGTTGTCTGAATTACAGTGAAAATTCAAGTCCCAGCATCAAAGGTAAAGAATGAGGTCTTATAACTAGGAATGGGGATGTGGGGCGGGGAGAAGCTACTGAAGCTGAGAACTTTGAACCTTCAGATTCTGAAGGGTTTATCTCTCCTGAAGAAGTAGTCTCTCTACCCTTAGCCACACACCTTGAAATGTTGCCTTTTGACCTTTTGACCTAGGAAATTAATCCTTCATTGTTTGCTGCTAAACCAACTTTGACTTTCTGAAGGAGATGTCAGACAAGACAATACTGATATCCCTCAGAGCCTACCAATAGTTGCCTCTATACCAGTAGTTCTCAACCTTCCTAGTGCAAGCAACCTTTTAATACCATTCCTCATGCTGTGGTGACCCCCTACCATAAAATTATTTTTGTTGCTACTTCATAATTGTAATTTTGCTACTGTTATGAATTGTAATATAAATATCTGTTTTCTGATGGTCTTAGGCAGCCCCTGTGAAAGGGTTGTTGGACCCTCTTCTCAAAGGGGTCATAACCCACAGGTTAAGAACCACTGCTCTAGACCTATAACCAGATTTAATGTATCTAACACACCTAGAGGGTGAGGCAAAAAGTGTAGTCCATGGTGGGTGTACTGTTCAAGCAGAAGTCTAGGGAATATGTGTGGGAATGGATTTAAAGGTGTGATATAATGGTGGAAGGAACATAACACTAGATCAGGATGAGTTTATTGATATGAGTCCCCCTGAGTAGAAATTCTATGTTTAATATGGAAACTTGCACAGTTAAAAAAAAAAAGGTGTCAAAAGTTTGTATGGTTGGCTGAAGCATTTGTCAAAAGATGGCCTACTGAAAAGGAGTTGGAGATTCTTGATATTCTTTGGCTTAGGGTGGATGAAGGGATTGTACAGCTAAGAAAATTGCAGTGCAAGAGTGGGTAGGTACATTGTGTAAATATCTCACACAATGGACAGGCCCAGAAGACATGCCCTTCACTAGTCCTATAAGACACAAAATGGTGAGGGGGCACCAGCAGCACACTTTGCCCTTTTTCTTGTGCCAGGGCTTAGGGTTGGAGATGCTGCTCATTTAACTCAGTTGGATGAGTTAAATGAAATTGGTTTAGTTGGGCTCTGAGGTAGCAGGGGCCAGGTGGCAGCACTGAATCTCCAAAGGCAAAATGATCATGGCTACTGGAATGGGCAGCACAGATGAAGCAATGTCCACAATGGTCCATAATGGGCAGCACAGGCAAAGTAAATTTTATGGTGTCAAGCCGGGCGTGGTGGCGCATGCCTTTAATCCCAGCACTCGGGAGGCAGAGGCAGGTGGATTTCTGAGTTCGAGGCCAGCCTGGTCTACAAAGTGAGTTCCAGGACAGCCAGGGCACACAGAGAAACCCTGTCTCGAAAAACCAAAAAAAAAAAAAAAAAAAAAAAAAATTTATGGTGTCATGACTCGTGTGGCTCTTTGGTACTGGTTAATCAATCATGATGTTTCAGTCATGAAATAGATAAGAAGCCTACTGAATTTTTGTTTGATTTGTATAAGTGGAAAATTCTGAAACAAATGAAACAGAGGCTTCATTGGACTGTGGCAAAAGGCAATTTCTGTCCATGAATCAATTTGTGGACTTGAGTTAGTTGGTAGATCCAGAACCCCTTGAATGAAGGGATGTCAAATTTCCCCTGAGGAAGGACCCTGACAAAATACCTAAAAGTTTTACTGTTAGCATATCCCCAGTCCTTCTCCCAGAGGGACCTACAGCCTTTTATAAGGGTAACTATATACTGGGAGAAAGGAAACAATCAGACTTTCCAGGTCTATTAATTCTGAATTAATGATTCCAGGAGATCCCAAGAAATACTGTGGCCAGTTAAAGAGGGAACTCATGGAGGTCAGGTGATTAATAGAGTTTGGGATGAAGTCCAACTCACAGTAGGTCCAGTGGGTTCCCAAACTCAACCTGTGGTTATTTCTCCAGGCCCAGAATGTATAATTGGGATGGATATAAGTTGGCAGAAATCTCACATTGGTTCCCTGATCTGTGGAGTAAAGGCTATTATAGTTGGAAAGGCTAAATCGAAGACTTTAAGAGTTGCCTCTGCCAAGGAAAATAGCAAATCAAAACTAGCGTCACATCCTTGGAGAAACTGTAGGAATTAGTGCCACCATCAAGGACTTGAAAGATGCAGGGGTGGTGGTTTCCTCCACATTTCTCTTTAGGCTGAGATCATAGGGTGTATGACAGTTGACTATCAAAAACTAAATCAGGTAATGACTCCAATTACAGCTACAGTACCAAATCTGGTATCCTTACTTGTAACTTTAATTTTTTCAGTGTCTACTTTTAATGATGACCCTTAAACACTTTAACCTCCCTTGTAGCCTACCACCCACCAGAGGTAGTGGAAAAGAAAGGATATGGGGGAAGTGAACCTGTTTAGAAAAGTTCTTTGGAACAATTTCTGTCTGTGTTGTCTGGAAATCAGCAGTTCAGTTCGCAGGTTAGGAGGAGCAGCATGTTTCACTCACAAACACTTCATGGATACACCAGCAGTCCAGTTGGGTACAGTTGGGACAGCAAACACGAATCAGCAGTGGTGGCACTACCTGGCAGAGAGCCAGGCCTCAGCCTCTGCTCCAGTCAACGGGAGGTACCTGGAGGGATGCCAGGAGAAGTTCTCGGCTGTGCCTCTCTCAGGGAAGCCAAGGTCAGCAAAGATGTGAGACCCATAAGCACTGCACAGCTAGCTCTATAAGCAAGCCTAGCTCAGCCTGTCATTGTCCATGGAGTCCTATTTATACCCTCCAAACATCACATACCTTCCACAGGTCTTGCCTCAACATGTGTACATGCGTCTGTCACAGCTGATGTCACTCTGCCAATCAGCCCAAGTCCACTGAAGCAGCAAGAAGCCTGCAACACTGCACCAGAAGGTTTTTAGTGCATTTCTTTCTATGAAGTCCGACAAATGTAGCTCAACTATACAATATAAGGCAGACCAATATAGTGTGTTGTTATCAAGGAATCCTTCATCATGTGTCCTTTCACATGCTTGCTGTAGCAGAACATCCTTGCTCCTGTGTCTGCTTCAGCAAAAATGTTCCTTCACGAGTTTGCCTTAGTCTTTTACCTGTGTCCACTTCAGGAAAATATTCCTTCACAGGTTTGCCCCAGCAAAACACCATCTAACACTACTGACTCTCCAAAAAAAAAAAAAAAAAACCTTAATTTTCCAATTCACTTACTTGAGCAAATTAACACATCTGGTAAAAGGTTTGTAGCTATTGATCTAGCAAATGCTTTTTTCTCTGTACCTATCTATAAGGACCACATGAAGCAATTTGCTTTCAGTTGGCAAGGCCGACAATAAACCTTTCAGTTTTGCATCAAGAATATACTAACTCTCCAGCCCTGTGTCATAACCTGGTCAGAAAGGATCTTGATCTGTCTCTTCACTAAATATCACATATATACTGACAGTTGACTATCAAAAACTAAATCAGGTAATGACTCCAATTACAGCTACAGTACCAAATCTGGTATCCTTACTTATAACTTTAATTTTTTCAGTGTCTACTTTTAATGATGACCCTTAAACACTTTAACAATATTATATTGTTGTCAATATAATATACTATATTGACAACATTATTTTGATTAGATTAAGAGAGCAGGAGGTAGCAACCACTTTGAACTCATTGGTAACACATATGCATATCAAAAGATGGGAAATCCAACCAAAAATTCACTACCTCGGTGAAATTCTTAGGAGGCCAGTAATGTGGGCTGTGCAGATCTCTTCCTTCCATGGTGAAGGAAAATCCGTTGCACCTGGCCCCTCCCAACACCAGGAAAGAAGCACAATGTTTAGTGGGCCTATTGGATTCTAGAGACAGCACATTCCTCACTTGGATGTGTTACTCTGGCCCTATTATAACCAAGTGACTCAGAAAGTTGCTAGCTTTATATGAGGATTGGAACAGGAGAAGTCTATTTAACAGGTCCAAGCTGCTGTGCAGGCTGCTCTGCCATTTGGACCATATGATTCAGGTAACCCAAAGACACTTGATGTTTCAGTGGCAGATAGGGATGCTCTTTGAAGCCTTTGACAGGCCTGTCTGTATAAGTGAATCACAGAAGAGAGCTTTGGGATTTTGGAACAAGGCTCTACCATCATCTATAGACAACTATTCTACCTTTGAAAGCTGTTGGCCTACTATTGAGCCTTAGTGGAAACTGAATGTTTGACAAGGGGCTACCAAGTTATCATGTGACTCAAGCTGCACCTCATGAGCTGGGTGTTATCTGATCCACCAAGTCATAAAATAGGATTTGCACAGCAGCAATATATTATCAAATGAAAGTGGTATATTCATGATCAGTTCTATTCATGATCAGGTCTTGAAGGCCCAATCAAGTTACATGAATAAGTTGCCCAAATGTCTATGGTTTCTACTTCCATTACAATGCCATCTGCTACCAAGTATTTACCTGTAGCCTCATGAGGTGTTCTCTATGATTGTTTGACTGAGGAAGAGAAAACTACAGCCTGGTTTATTGTTGATTCTGTATATTATACAGGTATCATCCAAACACAGATAGCTGCAGCATTATAGTCCCTTTCTGAGACAACCCTGAAAGACAACAGATAAAGAAAATCTTCCTAGTAGGCAGAACTTAGAGCAGTACACATGACTGTACATTTTGTTTGAAAGGAGAAATGGCCAGATATGCATTTGATTCAGAGTTGTAGCCAATGGACTGACTGTGAGGGATTTGGAAAGAACATGATTGGAAAATTGGTGAGAAAGGCATCTGAGGAAGAAGTATGTGGATAGATCTCTCCAAATAGATGAAGAATGTGAAGATACTTATGTCCTGTATAAATATTCTCCAAAAGGTGACTTTAGCTAAGGAGGAGTTCAGTAATCAAATAGATGTGATGATTCATTACATGGACAGTCAGCTTCTTTCCCTAGCCATTCCTGTCATTGTCATTGTCCAATGGGCCCATGAATATAGTGGCCATAGTGGCAGAGATGAGATTATGCATGGCCTCAACCACATTGACTTCCACACACCAAGCTGCTGTTGCTACAGCTGCTGCCAACAGCAGACACCAACCAACAATGAACCCCAGATACAGCATCATTCACCAGTTTGAGCAACCTGGTGGCAGACTGACTACATTGGCCCACTTCCTTTGTAGAAAAGACAATGCTTTGTTTTTACTGGATACTTATTCTTGTCATTGATTTGTCTTTCTTGCATGTAATGCTTCTACTGTAAAACCACCATCAGTGGACTTAGAGAAAGGCCTTATCTACCATCATGGTATTCCACACAGTATTGCTTCTGACCAAGGAACTCATTTCACAGCCAAAGAAGGGCAACAGTGAGCCCACGATCATGAAATCCACTAGACTTATCATGTTCTCCACCTTCCTGAAGCAGCTGACCTGAAAGAAAGATGAAATGGCCTTTTGAAGACAGTTACAAACCCAGTTAGGTGGCAGCAGCATGGAAGGCTAGGCAGCGTTCTTCAGAAGGCAGTATGTGCTTTGGATCAGCATCTCCCATAGCCTAGATCCACAGTCAAGGAATCAAGAATTGGAAAAGGGAATAGTTCTACTCACTATATTCGGAGTCGCCCACTAGGAAAACTTTTTTTTGTTCCCTCAACCTTAAGTTCTGTTGTCCTAGAAGTTATGGTCTCAGAGTAGGGAGTGTTCCTGCCAGGAGACACAGCAAACATTCCACTGAACTGGGAGTTCAGAATTCACCCTCGCCACTTTGTGTCTCTAATGCCCTTAAGCCAACAAGCTAAGGAAGGAATAACAGTGTTTAGAGGGGTGGTTGATCCAGATTACCATGAGGACATTGGATTACTTCTACACAATGGAGGTAAGAAAGATTATGTCTGGAATGCAGAAGATCCTTGAGTGTGTCTCTTGTTACTACCAGGTCCTCTGATTACAGTCAGTGGGAAACTACAATAACCTAATCCACTTGCCAGAAATGAAAGTCTGAGTAACTCCTTCCAGAAAAGAGCCAAGACCTGCTGAGGTTCTTGCCCAAGGGTAGAGGAAACACAGAATGGGTGGAGTAGCAGAGGAAAGTAGTTATAAAGACCAGCTAACTTCACATGACTGGTTACATAAATGAGGATTATAAAAGACATGTTTCTGCTGAATTTTGTGAAATAGGCATTTTTACAGATATTTGTGTTTTCTTTCCTCAATTTCTTTATATGATATAGTACTAAGAGAATATCAACGGTTGTCATATTTAAGTTTGAGATAGTAAAAGAATATCCCTCAAGGGACATTGGCACTTGTTCTAAATTTAGACTGCATTTATGGTTGTGCAAGGGATGGTTATATCATATTAGGTGTATGATATGACCCATTAAATATAGAATGCATTTGTAATTGTATGTTGGATAGTTATATTATGTTTAGGCATTATTATGACCTGATTATTTTTATTTGGAAATGAACTAATCATGATATAAGTAGATATGATATAAGTGTGTCAAGTTGTCAATGAGTAGATTTGTGATGACTATTCATGGTTGTCAATCTGACTACATCTAGGATTAACTAAAACCCAAAAGTGGAAGGTACACCGATGAGGGATTTTTTGCTTAGTTTGAAGTAGTAAGATCCACATTTAATCCAAATCTTTGAAATATTGAAGATACACACACCTTTAATTCAGATCATTTGAGCTGGGACCTCTAATCTGGGCCAAACTTCTCTGGAAACCTATATAAAAACATGGAAAAAGGAAGGTTTTACACTTTGCCTGCTTACTCTGGCCTTGCTGGCAAGTCCATTCATTCCTTTACTGGCATTAGAACCTACCTCTTTGGGGTTCCAGCATCTACTGAAATTCCAGCTGAGATATCTAGTCTCGTGGACTGAGCAACTACTGATTCCTGGACTTTCTGTTCATAGTCAGCCATTGTTGGATTAGCTGGAATGCAGCATATATGTCATTCTAATAAATTCCTCTATATACAAAGAGAGATTCATTCTATAAGTTCTGTTACACTAGAGAACCCAAACTAATATCCCAGCATAGTGGGATTTTTATGTGCTTTTATATTTATTCATTTATTCTTGTTTTGTGTGTACAAGTGTTTTGCTTCTATATATGTCTATGAAGCATGCAGTACCCTCAGAGGCCAGAAGAGGATGTTAAATCCCCTCGGACTAGAGTTACAGATGGTAGCTGTGCTGTGGATGCCAGGAAGTAAACCCAGGTCCTCTGGAAGAATAAATACTCTTAACTACTAAGCCATCTCTTCCCTACCCTTTATGCATGTCCTAAGATCCCCAAGCCATGTAAGCTTTGGGACCCAGAAGACCTCACTCTACCTTCCTGTGAAGACATACTCACTACTCCTTGCTCTACATTCCAGCTGCCATACACTCTTAAATGGCTCCTGTGCCCAAGCCCCACATAGAATAAAAAACCCCTGCCCTTCCTTATTCTGTGTAAGATTTTAGTGAAGCCAGAGGAGAAGAGTAAGCCAGGCAGTGGTGGTGCATGCCTTTAATCCCAGCACTCAGGAAGCAGAGGCAGGCAGATTTCTGAGTTTGAGGCCAGCCTGGTCTACAGAGTAAGTTCCAGGACAGCCAGGGCTATACAGAGAAACCCTGTCTCAAAAAAAACAAACAAACAAACAACAACAACAACAACAAAACAAAACAAAACAAAACAGAGGAGAAGACTAGAAGCTTGACGGCTGGCCAACAGAGGCCATCCCACTGTGGGTCTTACTCTTCCACAGAAGCCATCTGCCCTGAGAATACTTGGGACAGCCTAGTGAGCGGTGGCTGAAGAATGAGGAAGTACAGCACTCTGGGTACTACACCACTTGTTCCTGTCTCTTATCTTCTCCTTCCTCTACCCTAGGCTATGTGACATCCATCTTGGGTAGAAGGAGGCCTCTCCTGAGGATCTGTGCACAGGACCAGCAGCTTCGGGCACAAGCAGAGCGACAGGCAGTAAACTTTGTGGTACAAGGTACCAGAGCCCCTAGCCTGCCATTGTTGCGGCTCCTTCCCTGCAGGTCCATGTCCCCTGCTCCTCAGGTATTTGGATGTTTGGTATAGAATCATCTTCTGAAAACTGTCCTGTATGGACCTCACAGACCTCACCTGTCCTACATGGCGGTGTCATCACAGCTGATGATGGGGTAGCAGAGCCATGTTTATGTTTAAGACATTTTTTGGAAGGATCCAGTGAGGCACACCTGTAACCATAACCCTGGGATTGCAAGCCAAAGCAGAACTGCCAAAAAATTAAAGCCACCATGAGCTACAGAGCTAGCCCTGTATGGGAAAAAAATGAAATATAGAGATGGCCTCCCACAACACATGGAGGCCATTCTGTTTCCCTCTAAAAGCAGAAATCAGAGTCTTTAGGAGCTTCACCAACAATAGAGCCAGTCCTAGAAAGGGGTTACTTGACATGGGTTGGGACCCCTCTATTGTACCCTGATAATCTGCCTGGGGTCAGGTTTCCTCAGTAAGGCATCCAAACTGCGATCCCCAGCACTGAGAAGCAAGCAGCTGTTGCATTGAAGATGCATCGTTTGCTTCCACTTGTAAAAACTCCTACATTGTTAGCCAGGGAAGTGAGCAGTGTCCATGGGAAATGTCTCTATAACAGCTCAGACACTGTGTGCTACATACCCCATGCACTAAAACAGAACCCTTTTTGTCCACAGGCTCAGCCGCAGACCTCTGTAAGCTAGCCATGATTCGAATCTCTACTGCAGTAGCCACATCCCCAACCTTGACAGCCAGGTCAGTGAAGTAGTCATTTTTTCTGGGCCCAGCCTTGAACTCCTGCCAGTGAGGTTTGTCGGGGCCAAAAGGGCATTGCTCCTTCTACCCACCCCACTACCTACCCTCCATCTTACCCTAAGGACCCTAAGCTCCTCCCATGGCCCTTGCACACCAGAGTGCCCATTTCACTACTCCTGGGAGGAAAGCTCCAGTAGGAAGAAGACAGCTTTCCTAAATCCTATTATGTGAAATGGGTCTCATGGGACCCTGTGTACAGCCCCAAGAGGGCTTGGTGGACATGGGAACCTACTTGCTATGGACATTCCTCACCAAGCTTATAGCTTTCCCTTGGCCTGAAACATAGTTCATACTCAAGGCATTAATTTTCCCTTATCAGCAGTCTCATCTTTCTTTCGAAACTTTATATCTCCAAGCATTTCCCCTGTCCTTTTTGGACTTGTACCTGTGTTCTTGGGTGATGTTCACACTTCTACACAGGAGTATGCCCTGTGGATTGGTGCCATACATTGTCAAGGGCAGGAGGCTCAGCTCCAAGCCCTGTTGTCCACTGCCATTTGAAGCCCTGTTCCAGGCACATTTTTACTAAAAAGAAATAGGTTGGGAAGCTGCAAGCTTCCTCTGGGAAAAGTTTCAGAGGAAGGTGCAGACACTACAGCTGAGCCCTGCTCCAGGCATGGCCAAGAGTTAGCTGGGAGCAGACTATGCAAAGTTGGAGCCCACCTGGTTTTTCTCTTGTCATCCTCCGTCTTCTGTCTAGTAGTCTCAATGATTTCCTCCCAATTCCCTGCAATTTCTGAAGTCTGTACATCTGCCCATTCCCACTCTTCTGGAGATAACCTCTAGCTTCACTTAGGCTATTCAGGTTGTATTCTGAAATTTCCTAGATTCAGAAAGCATCTTCTGCCAGTTCTTGCCTGAGGTGAATGGACCTAGGTCCAATCTGTGTCTGCCCATCCTGGAAGCTGCTGAAAGCACACAGCACTCTGCATCTACCACATGCAAGGCTAGCAGGTTGCCTCTCTGTTGCTCTTTTTTTGGAACTGTTGAAAGGTGTTGGCATATTAAGGCTTAAGATCTCCTTGGGGCAATATCTTTCTAGAATGTAAGTCCAGAAAATCTGACTCAGGGCTACAGAGAAGAGGAAATGAGGCAATGTGCAGCATGTGCAGCATGTGCAGCATGTGCAGTATGCACCTTGTTTAAATCCAGGCAGAGCCAAGCCAGGGCTGCTGTCCTTCCAGGGCTGCAGAGTCTCCTACCTTTTACCACCACACAAATGCACTTCTAGGAGGGAACCACAAAGAATTCAGCATGGGAAGAGTGTGCTATAGGAGGGAGCTTCCTGGCAGGCTCTTGGCAAAGGGATGAGATTAGGCCCTTCTGGAAAGTTCTCTTAAAGGAACCAGGATCTGTCTGCCTGTGTCAGGCCAACCAGATGCAAACACCGTAGCTCTGTGTCCTCTGTAGAGCAGATGTAAGCTATGGGTGGTCTAAGCCTGCATTCTTCTGCTTCTCCTGCTTGTCCCTGTACCCCAGCTTCCAGTGGGAAGTGCGATGTCTCTGTGTCTGTGATGGTGATGTGTGAGTGACTAACAGTCACACTTATTAGGTCCTGCCACACTGGCAGCTCAGATTGCACGATGTGATTTCAAGAAGTGTGAACACACTTCTGCTAAATCTGGAAAGAGTTGCAAGTGCCTCTTCTGAAGTTTCTGCCCATTTGAAAAGTAAGCCCCTTGGGAGCCAAGGCCTGCCAGACACCTTGATGTTAGTTTAAGGAAACAAATTAGTGCTACAGCTTAGTCCCTGTCGTGTCCTGCCACAGTCGGACTTCTGGAAGGGCAGTGTTGGTGCCCTAGCCAGAGGCGTACATGAGACACAAAGACACCTCTTTGTGAATATTTCTGATGAATAGTGAATATATACTTCACTATTCCATAGTCTGGCCTCGGCATGATATGTCCACTGCCTGCACAATCTTTAGGATGTGCATTTGTTGGCCTCTAGTAACAATGGCCTGGCTACAGTAGCCTGGGATTAAAAGGTATACCGTTGTCCTGCCTGAGAAGTCCAAGGCACAGAAGTTGCTGACTATTTAAGAAGCTCAGGCCCTTTCCCCTTGGTGTCATGGTAGACATAGCTGTGCTGATGATCACAGTACCTTCCAGGCAAGAGGTGGGTGGTGATGGTCAAGACAACCCTTTACACATTGTACTGGCTAGTTTTGTGTCAACTTGACACAGCTGGGGTTATCACAGAAAAAGGAGCTTCAGTAGGGGAAGTACCTCCATGAGATCTAGCTGTGGGGTATTTTCTCAATTGGTGATCAAGGGGGAAAGGTCCCTTGTGGGTGGGACCATCTCTGGGCTGGTAGTCTTGGGTTCTATAAAAGAGCAGGCTGAGCAAGCCAGGGGAAGCAAGCCAGTAAAGAACATCTCTCCATGGCCTCTGCATCAGCTCCTGCTTCCTGACCTGCTTGAGTTCCAGTCCTGACTTCCTTTGGTGATGAACAGCAGTATGGAAGTGTAAGCTGAATAAACCCTTTCCTCCCCAACTTGCTTCTTGGTCATGATGTTGTGCAGGAATAGAAACCCTGACTAAGACACACATCTTCCTGGGAGTCAGAAAACAGATGACTTCTGGGTCACCCGGTCATAAAGAAGGTGCTATGTGTGCTGGGAACGTAGACCCTTCTCTTTCCCATTCAACAGCAAAAGGGTGACAGAGAAGACAGATGGACAGTTCAGCATAGAACTCTGCTGTCAAGTACCATCATGGCTACTCTACTCAGACATGTAAAGGCTGCTTTTTCCTTCCAGCCAGGGTTCACCATCAGATCCCAATATCACTGCTGCCATAAGGGGATTGCTACAACTTTCCTGTGAAGCTTCAGCTTCTAGCTGCCACAGGGAAGCCCAGGGCAAACAGCAGTGGGGACATATGGCATTCGATTGTTGCCTTCAGAGTCCCATCCAGGAGACAGAGCAAGGACCACAGAGCACATGAGATCCTTCTATGCCCTTGGCCCTGCCTTGGGTCCTGGTGACCATCCCTACCACATGTACTGCACACCCCAGCCCTGAGTGCGCAGAGTCAGGAATGCACCATACACCCTATGTGTCCACAAAAGTGCTAGCATCAGGTCTGGGGAGCACACAGCCACAGGATTCTGAAGTGTTATCTCCCTGGGAGGCTTGGGCACTAGGATCCTACCCCCTGGGAGCCTGTAGGTTTGAGCAAGCTAGCACATGTGCTGACATGGGTCTGTGGGTTGAATGCTCAGATATTCCCAGCATTTCATTTCTCATCCTGTGCAAATCTGTACCTGTCCCTTCAACATGCTTACTCAACAAAGCACTGCTTCCTGGATTCCTACTGATGCCAGAAGGGGCTAAAGAAGCCATACAGGACTGTGCAGAAAGTGGAATCCAAGCAGCCCACAAAGCCAAGTTCAACTAGAGCTGTGGTTTGGTGCCCCAGAGTACATGTTCAGTACTGTATGGGCCATCCAAAATACCCCATATCCAATGTGGTTTTGTACCTTAAATTTTTAAAAAACTTTCAAGTTCTGTTGAATATTTTATGACTTTAAAAGAAAAATTTAAAAAACTATTGCCCCATCGCCGCCTCTAAGCTGAGGGTGCATTCTCCTACATTCTAGATTCAGATTCTCTCCTCCCAGCCCAAGTGACTCTCCTAACCCACCCCAGTACTACTGCCCAACTGTGCCTGTCATCATACCCCAGTCAGTGCAAAGTAAGGAACATGGCAGGCAGTGGTAGCACATGCCTTTAATTCTAGTCCTTGGGAGGCAGAGACAGATAACAGTTCAAGGCCAGCATGGTCTGCAGAGTGAGTTCCAGGACAGTCACAGATATGCAGAATAGGGAACTAGGAGACATGAAGAGGTCCCATGTGTTTTTGCTTTCCCAGAGAGTTCTTTCTCTGCTCTGCCAGTCTTCCATGAACATAAAATGTTCAGCCTAGTCAGGAAAACTGGACAGCTCTCCAGAAATCATGTCTCCCTCTCTCCTGGCCCCTCCTGCCCACATCCTAGAGTTCTCTGATGGTAAACAACCCAGACCATAGTGCCAGGATGGCTATACCTATCCCACACAGAGCCACACTCTTTCATAAACCAAATTCCAAACAACCTATAAGGAACTTTGAAGGATAACCTTAGGTCCGTGTGGAGGTGTCCACACTCCCAAGTGACTTCCTTCCTTTCCAGGTTAGTTGCCCAAATTCATGATGAGCTGCTGTTTGAAGTAGAAGATACTCAGATCCCTGAATTTGCAGGTGTGTCCAGGGGAGCATAGTGGGGGGTGGTGTCCAACAGTTAGGAAATGTGCTATCTCCTTGAAGCTTCTCCTCTCTTTATCTCAATGTTTCTCCCAGCTGGCAGCTGACTTGGTGACCATAGTAAGAGAAGATATATGTCTAATGCTCCAGAACAGCCATGAAGCTTCTGTGTGTAGGCATCTATGGCACAAACTCCCAAGATAGATAGTACTTTCAGGGCCACAAAGCTACCTTCAGAGGCATGACAAGTACATTAGACATGCACCAGAAGCATCAAAGATAATGGTCTTCCATACTATTTTGACTAGGAAGAATAACCTGGTACCTTCTCCTAGATCTACCATCCCAGCCAGAACTGCTGGTGTGGTCACAGCACCTACCCACCTCAGTTGGCCTGCCACTGCTGTGAAGAGCTGGGGTGGAAAGGTGGGGCCAGCTCACTCAGTACAGTGACCAGAAGAATGGGCTGAGGGTCCTTTAAGCTATATTCTGAGCTAGGGAGTTGAACAAGGTTTGAGGTTACATGAGAGGATCAAGGGTTTGAGTGATTGTAGACCCAAGAAACAACCAGGTAACTTGGATCAAGCAGCATTGAGCCTGAAGGTTCCTCAATCCTCAACTCTGGGGTCCTGGAAGTCAGAAGGCTGTCCAGACCTTGACCCACACAGCCTGTAAGCAGCTGTTTTCCTGTTCTAGCTCTTGTCAGAAGGATCATGGAGTCCTTGCAACAGGTTCAGACCATGGAACTGCAGCTGCAGGTAAGGGGACACATCTGCCCAGCATCACTGCTATATCCCTTACACCTTGAGCCAACTCAGGATGGACAGGAGCCCCTCCCCAGAGGCTAGGAGGGCAAGGAAGAAGGCAAATTCCAGTCTTGTGCATCAGGACTACTGCCCTCTAAGCCTACACTTGCCCCTGCCCTGCTAAGGAACCCTTTCCCTACTGGAAGGCTTGGCTGCTACCCAGTAAGAAGCCACCACCATGGATATCTGCTGTTGTGTTTACCAGCCTCTGGCTAAACCCCTTCCCTGAGACTCATTGAAGGTGTGAGCACTGGGCCCTGCTTACTCCAAGTACAGCCCAGGACATGTCTAAACTCAAGCCTACTATGCCCTAGCTAACTGCTTGGAGGTAGTTCTGGGTTCTTGCCAAGAAAAGACCTTTGGATGTTTCAGCATAGGCTTCCCAGAGCAGTGTGGACAACTGGGCAGTGAGTATAGGTGGGAGCCTTGAAGCCTGAAGGGCCGCCCAGATGGTACCAGAAACACATCTTTTCATTTAGTAGAGAATCCAGACCAGTGCATCCCTCAGAGCTGAGCAGAGCCTCAGAAGCTGGCTGACCAGCCTTGGCTCTGCTCACAGGCTCTGAGGCCTTCCTGGAAAAGGCTCTGCCTGCTCACTTTTTCCTTTATTGAAGGACACCCTGTGGGACACCAGAGCATGGCACACCTCTAGCTAGACAGGTGGCCGAGTGGCAGAGTCAAGGGCAGCATATGTATTTTACTCAGTTGGTGGCAGGACTCCTCCTCCCTGAGATAGTCTACAAAACCTACAATTCCTGTGGTGAACCAAGAAGTAGGTGCTGAGGGAGGAGCTTGAAGCCAAGGAAACTAAATTTAGCTGCCATCAGGGGGCCCTCATGAGGCAGACAACTGTGGGAAACAGCTTTCTTCTGACAAGGTGGTTTTGTCTAGTGCCTTGGGAAAAGGCCCACCTCTGGTAGGGGTCTTCTGCCCCCTAGCACAAGAACCCTGAAGAGTGAGCACATGTTGCACTAAGACAGTCCCACCCTCAGGCACCATGCCTGGGAGCCCTGTAGGCCTACACACTGGCTAGGGCCTGGTAGATAGGGAGATCCACCATGGTACATGCATGTGATGTGAGCTTACAACAGGGAAAATGGGAGCTTACATGTATGTGTCCATATTTATGCTGGAATGTGTGGCTGCTCTCTCTGTAGAAGTGTGTGTCCATGAGTACTGCTTCCTCATCAACCTGCATGGGGCCTGGGAGGTGGCTGGGTTTCTCCTTGGAGCTCATTTCTGGTTGTCTCCCCACAGGTGCCCCTAAAAGTGAACTTGAGTGTTGGCCGCTCATGGGGACACCTGGTCCCACTGCAGGAGATCCTGGGCTCAGCCTGACCTCAGCCTGACCCATCTCCTAGCAACAATCCAGCTCCAGTGAGGTCCCTGTTCCCTACCCCCATAAAGGACATTTTTTTTCATCCTAAGTTTGTCTGTATCCCTGGGCAACAGTGGAATGAGAGAGTTTGTTTTCACCAATCCATCCTACAGCCTTTCCCCTGTGTTACAAACTTGCACTCTGTGAGGGCTAAACTGATGCAGGCCACACTAACCCTTTGTGGGACAACTGGGGCACCTGAAGTAAAAGCCTAATGAGAAGCTGTCTTCATCCTTGTGTGAGTGGGAGTTCTTCCTATGGGTACAAACACATGTATACAACATACAGTCTTCTCAGCAAGAAGCTGACTGGGAACTGCCTCAAGGCAGTTTGGCCCTTGATGAGTGTCTACCCAGGCCGTTCTCTGTGCCAAATATAATCCAGTATGGACCATGTCCAGTAAGGAAGCTGATATCTGGCACTGCGGAGACCACCACAAGGTTTAAGATAAAAAGCCACCACCCTACTCAGTAGGTGGCCTTCTGGTTGTTTCAAAGATGGGCTCTGTTATGTCATCCAAGCCCAGGTAAAGATCACCTCTGCCTCTAGGAAGGGCAGCTCCTGACCATGCCATGGTTACATTCCTCCAAAGGAATCTCCTAAAAAGCTATCCAGGGTCTGAGCTGAGTGTCTGAGTTTTTGAAACCCTCCCCCAGCCTCCAAGGGTTTCCCTCCTGACAAGGCTGGCTGGTTACTGCACAGGGGTCTGAGAGGATATATGTCTTCATTCACCGAGATGTCTATCCCTCAACCTGGCTAACACTGATACCTGTGAAGATCCAAATGTCATACCACTCCTAAGATGCATGTTGGTAGACAAGTCGCAGGGAACACAGCATGTGGTGGCACCACCCAGCAGGAGGTTGCTAGCAACATCAGGGTCCAGAAGAGCCCTCAGGAGAAGAATGAAGCTCTTCATGGGTTCAACCCCCATAAACCCACGGGCGTTGGCCTTGTAAATATCTACCAGAACCAGGCCAGAACAGTGGGGCTTGGTAGCCTGGAGACTACACCAAAGGTGTCTCAGCTGTGCCTGAAGTTTTAATTGCCCAAGAACTATAGCATAGAGGTAGAGTAAAACCTTCTGGTTGCTGCTGGGCCTGAGGCAATCCCACCCCTCCACCTTTACCACCACTCTACCCCCCACTACCTCTCCACCCTACAGCCAAGTTGTCCTACAGTCTGGCTGCTGCCTCTATATCTACCATGCTTAGGAAATGTGAAGGGCTACAGCCCCTAACCATCCCTGGCCAGAGAGAAGTCCAAGCCCCTCTTCCCTAGTGGGAGAGAGCATCATGGGAGTTTGAGCTTGGTAATAGTTTGGGGAAGGGGCCTCAACTCCACAAGGATACCAAGGCCCTAACCCTGCCTCAATAATCCCACTCCTGCTCCAGTGTCCAGTTCAGCCAAACACAGGCAGAAAAGGCCCAGAGAGTGGGAAAGCCAGTATATCCACCCCAGGAGGTGCCTCAAAAAAAAAAAAAAAATCACAGAGCCTGGTTCCTTCAATTCTGGTTTTATTGAAAAACAGCAGCATTGGGGGCCGTGCAGGCAGGGGTACACACCCACTTGGGCCCCCAGCCTGTCTTCTTGGGAACTCGGCTCGTCATCTGGCCCTAGGGGCTATTTTGGCACATCCTGGGGTCTCAGGACACCCCCCCCCATCATGGGCTCACAGTACAAATTCAGGAACAAAACACAACAGTAAGACCTACCACTGTCATACCCTCTGCACCCTGGCCAAACCCAGTCCATGTCCTTATCCAAGGGACCTCCAGCTCCTCTACCCTACCCTCAGCTGAGGGGGACATGGACAGAGGTGAGGGCCAGCAGAGGCTCAGCTGGCCTGGTGGGGTTGTGCTACATTCACATGGAGCTGGGCAGGGCAAGGCAGGGAATGGACATAGTGAAAGACAACCACAAGACTCTTCTTACCACAAAGTGCCTCCCAGATCAGAGACTGTCCCCACAGATTCCCTCCCACTGCTACACATGTGCACGTACAAGCATACACATGCACTCATTCATATACATATGGAGATGCTCACACATACACACGTGCTCACACTCATGTAACACATGAATGTGATTTCTTGGGCACATATAGTCGTATGAGCACATGATCACAAATTGCATGTGCGTGTGTGTGTGTGTGTGTGTGTGTGTGTGTGCGCGCGCGCGCGCGCGCATTTAAGGACAACTCTCTCAGGCTGCTCCTTGGGCCTGACAAGAAGATGGCCCTGTGGGTGCTGCACAGTTCCTACACACACACACACACACAGATGCTCTCACATGCAAACACATACTCTCAGATGCACATACATGTGCACAGATGCACATACACCAATGGGCATGCACATTTATGTAGGTAAACCCCTTCTTTAAAATGGCTAATTATTGCTGTTTAAAAAAAAAATACATCCAACAGTGGTAAGTCAAGGCTCATCTTCCACCCAGCTCCAGGTAAGTTCCACCCACTGTCATGGACCCATCCCTTGCTGGAAGCACGGTGACGGTAGCACCATAGAGCAGCCCAGCCCAGGGTCTGCCCCACACCCAGCAGAGGATAGCCAAAAGCCAAGGACAACAGGTGCCAGCAGCACTGCTACCATGGACAGGGAGACACAACCACCTCAGGTCAATTCTCTCAGGCTGCCCCTTGGGCCTAACAAGAAGATGGCCTTGTGGGTGCTGCACAGTTCCTACACAGCTAGGAGGTCACATCCAGTCCCCAAGAAACTTGGGACACCAGCAAGACCCAAAAAGTTTTGTCCCCAGGCCTCTAGCCACAGGCACAGCCCTGGAAGCCAGCTCCAGGAAGCTGTGACCACGGGGCTACCTGGGGCTGGCAAAGGCAAGTAGGAATGGACAGCGTAGTTTTCCAACAACAAGTGATGATCCTATGGTCTAGCGAGTCCCAGGCACCAGGCCAAAGCCCAAGCTCACTTTAGGTGTGTCCCTGACTCTGTCCTCTGTCCTATCCCCTTATCTCAGGAAGGGTACCTGTGCAAGATGGGAACTGTCCAAGCCCCCGAGACTAACTTGTTATCCACAGAGCCTCCCAGCCAAAGCCAGCCATCTACCACTTCAGCCAGGTTAGCACATCCCTTAGCTGCTGCCCAGCCCCAGGGCAGTGCTAGGGTGAAGGGTAAGCATAAGGGTAAGATCAGGACATGGAAGAGGCTGTCGTGACCACAAGGACATGGCCTCGCTACACTCAGGGGCCAGATCTTAGAACATGCAGGCCAGCCTCTTGGCCATACACCAGAGACTAGGCATCTGCAGAGACACATGCCTGGGCAGTGGGATCTGCCGGGGGATAGTCAAGCAATGGTATGCCATGTCTATGCTGTAGGGTCATCCAACACTGACATTCTGGGACATTCCATCATCTCTTTCTCCCTCCCTACTCTAAAGCTTCCAAGCAGACAATAGGACTTCTGGAAGCCATAGATCCTGAGCACAGAGTCAGACCCCAGGCCTGGGCCTTCCCAGACCCAGAATACAGCTGCTGGCCACCTCAGGTGCTTGGAGGCCCAAAGGAGGGGGAGATGGCCAGCCAACTCAGAGGAGGGGCACCAAACACATGGCCACCATGTGTAGCAGGGAGAAAGGCCTCCACAGAGGTAGAAGAAACATCAGAATCTCAACAAACAGAAAATTCACATCAGTGCACATGTGCAGAGCACTCAGAGCTCTGGCTGGGATGATGGACACGGTCAGGTGCAGTCATCAGCACACTCAGCTTCCTCCAGCCCAGGGAGACAGGTATGTCTCCAGGGCCTCAGGCCCTGCCAAGCTACATACTGCCTGGTGAGGCTCCATCCTGACGTAGCTGGAGCCTACCCCACCATCCATTCCTGGAATTTCTACCAAGTCTTGGCAGCAACAGAAGGCAACGAATATGCGAGAGCCCAGCAAACTTCCCTTTATCCATGGGTTGTTCAGCAGGAAGAGATTCCCTTGAACAGATAGGTGCCAAGAGGCTGGAAGGGCTATGCCTCCTCCCAGGCTCCTAGGCTGGAGGAATCTATGAGCTCATCCCAAGTCAGTATCAAGGAGACATGGGTGGCTACAGGATCCCCAAGCTCAGCCCTGGCTCAAGTGATCCCAGTGCCCTGCCATACCTTCCAACCCCAGACTGCAGGGCCCAAAGGCACAGGATCAGAGAAGCCTTGGCAGCAGACCTGGCTCCCACTTAGGCCCACCCAGGCCTCAGACCCACCAGCAGTCTCTGACCCCATAGGCCTCAGACACCAGCAGTCCCTATACCCCCACAACAACTAGGACTAGCCCCGAGCCGAGACCAATCCAAACAGAAAAGAGAAAAAAGGCACAACTGTTTGTTTTCCATTTTGCTAAAACACTTTACGTCTGTCTGTATAATCCAGATTAACAAAATCTGAGAGCTGCAAGAAAATAGGGTGCCAATTTCTGTACAGTCTACAAAACTCCCATCCCCAAGCGGGGACCGGGCACCACCAGGGAGGAATGTACAGGGGAGAGCGGGGTCTGTACAGTGTTCTGCAAATGCCTCAATTGCTAACAGGACAAAAGGCCCCTCAGGAAGCTGGGCTTGTTCCACCAACTTATTAACTCTAAAGAGCATTTCTAATAATGTAGCCTTGGTGCCAGGGGCCCAGCTCTATGGTTACCTAGCCTGCCACTCCTCACCCCAAGCCCCACACCGAGGAATGTGGACGGGCCTTTATGCACCCCCTGCACTAAAGCTAAATCCAAGTTTCAGCTGGCCACATGAACACTGCCAGCTACTGCCTTTCCCTGTCCTAGGCCATACCCACCCCCATCTAGGCTGGATCCTAAGTGGAACCTCAAAAAGGAGAGGCCAGGAACACAGTTGGCCTAGTGTCTGTAGTGGGATACCTGGAACCACCCCAAACATCACTTCTATCCCCAAGGCAGTGCCCAGCCCTTCCTATGAGGCTTTAGGACCCTCCAGTCCCCTCAATCCTGCATACAAGGGATCAAGGGGCAACCTGAGCTTCACAGACTGGGTTGTGAGGGCACTTTAGGGGTGTTTACACTAAATTAGAGTCTCCTTCCATACTTCAAACTGAAATCTTTCACCTACCTGGCCACCCACCCCCATCAAATGGGGCCAGAGACCATGCGTATGCTAGCACCACACAGATGTGTGTCTGGAGGCTCAAACTACCATTTTGTCCCAGTAATTAAAGTCATGCAGAGTGCTATTCTGTCTACGTAACTTATTAGAGAATGGGTTGTTTCAGGCTGGGAGAAGCTGTGGCAGGCATTGCCAACAACAACCTGGGCTAGTTACATTCACAGGGCAGACCCCACAAACAGCATGAGGCCACAGGACCTCAGGCAGCTGGGAGGTGGCCACCTGATCTAACAGGTGTTGGGGGAGGTATCCCCCCACCCCCATGAAATCCCCACCATGCTGTGCAGTGGATTGCTACAGGAACCAAACCCGGGTGACCAGCCACGTCAGCCAGAGCAGGAGGCACGGGGACCAAGAAGGGAAAGAGGTAAGATGATTGAAGCAAAGCAGGAGTGGATAGAGCCAGGTTAGGCCAGGCCAGGCCCCACCAGAGAGTAGACAGGGTCAGGCAGGTAGGCCCTCCAGAGGCCAGCTCAGGACAGGACAAGGGAGCTCACCAGCTCAGGCCTGAGGTCCAGGCTGGGCAGGATAGCAGGGCAGAGGGCTGTGGCATGCGGCATGCTGCAGCCAGGCCATGTCCTTATCATGCACAGGGCAAAGCAGGGCCCGGGGCCAGCTCAGCCTCCCATGGGACAGTGGCTGGCCATCCCAGCAGACCACTCTTCCAGAGGCCAATAGCTGAGCCTTAGCCTGGCTGGGGGCCAGGGTTCTGCTCCTTGGGGGAGTTGTAGAGGTTCTGTGCTTGATGGGCAAGGCTAGTCCTTCCCTGATGGAGGCAGGCTGGGCAGCTTTGTGGATAGTTCAGATGGCCCACAATGCTGTTCTTCAAGGCATGATGAGCCACTCTGATGGGCTGGGGAGGCAAGGGCCATAGCTGCAGACAATCCACCCCACCAGAGTGTTGCAGATGAGCACTCTGGACTGGGACCCTGTGGCCCCAGAACCAGCCAGGTGGTGACCCAGCATGATGCTGAAAAAGGAAAACCCAAACAAATGCCAAGGTGAGCATTGGAAAGCAGAGCTGCACTAGGCAGCGGCGAGCAGGAGGGCAGAGGTGGACGGGGGCAGACAGGGTGGTGGGCAGGTGGTGGTGGTCACTCCTCGCGCAGCTGCAGGCGGTAGCGGTGGTAGCGGACCTGGAAGAAGAGGCGCTCGGCCAGCGAGAGGGTCATGCCAGGCAGCACGTAGTGATCACTCGCACCCATGTGTCTGAAGCCCAGTGACTCATAGAGCTTGTGGGCGGCCACCTTAACGGCTGTGGTGCCCAGTACCACTGCAGAGTAGTTGTGCAGCATGGCAAACTCCAACACCCTCCTGCCCAGAGCCTTGGCGATGCCTTTGCCGCGGAAGCGCGAGTCCACGGACATACGGAGCAGCTCCACTGTGTTGTCCTCCTCGTGGGCCCGGGCAGCCACAATGCCCACAACGTTGCCGTCCAGCACAGCCACCCAGAAACAGGAACCTAGGAAGGACATGACAGTCAAAGATATTCTGCATGAAAGACTGGAGAGACTTTAGAGCTGCCCATTCCAGCTGGGTGCCAAGTCAGGGTATCACAATGATGCTCAATCCTCCAGTGCCCTGACCCACCTTTCAGCAATTTGGACACCATGGGAGGCCATGATTTAGGACAACCTGCCTCCTCTAGAGCCCCCTGAGCAGCAAGAACACTCCATAAGCCTCAGTCCAGGCAAACCTGCCCAACTTTGCATGACAGGATCCCACCTCACAAGCAGACACAATCAGCTCCAGCCCAAATATCTACTGTCCTGGCCAGAATAGTAGTTGGAGGTGCCTAGGAGCTTCACAGCCCTTGACAAAGCAGGTTCCTACCCCCAGACCACAGGAAAACCCACAGACAACCACAGCTAGGGCCACAGGGCAGAGCATGTCTTGCACCACAGGGCAGAGCATGTCTTGCGCCACAGGGCAGAGCATGTCTTGCTGACATATTCTGAATCCCAGACCTTGGCCTGCCATACTCTTCCCCCAGTATCTCTGCAGGAATAGAACTGAATGAGAAGCCAGAAGAATGTTTTATAACCCAGTGAGGGACCACAGACAGCCACACACACCCCAACCCCAATAACCCTGACACCAGGCTATCCAACCCCTACAAGAAGGGAGAGGGCAAGAACAAGGAGTTTGGATGGGTGGAATTCTAACGGGTACAGGCCACAGGGAATCAGTCACTTTCATGAACTAGAGGTACATTACATGGTCAAGGGGACACCTAGAGACTATTCTGAAAGATGAAAGCTAGGGGATGGTAGGGGAGAGAGCGTCTGACCCAGCCAATAGAGTGACTTGCTATGTGAGATCTGGCCTTACCCACTCTACCTCCAGCCTCCTTCTCCCAAAGGCTCTGCACCTGCATCTGCCCTCACCCAGCAGGAGGAAGCACTCCTCCTTACACTTCTCACCTCTGGGGAAGCCGGTGCCTTCAGGGCAGACTCTGCTCTACAGCTGAGGGTACTGCCTGCCCACCCTCCACCAGCGTAGCAGAGAAAGTTGCCAACTCATGGAGGGCCCTGGTCTCAGAGCCTCTAGGACTTCCCCAACACCATATGCCCTCTTACCAGCTGCCCCACACCCACCCACACAACCAGACCAGAGGTCAGGACAGCCTCTAGCACCCAGTTGTCACTCTTCCCAGGTCTTGTTTCCCCACTTGCATAAGAACTCCCATAAATCTACATAGCCCAGTTGGCTGATGTTCAGCTCTGGCTCTTCTAGTTCATGAAAGTGACTGGATTCCCTGTGACCTGTGCCCATCAGAATTTCTCCCACCCAAACTCCTTGTTCTCGCCCTCTCCCTTCTTGTAGGGGCTGGCTAGCCTGGTGTCAGGCTCACTGCCCAGTAGAGGCTGGATTAGCCCTATAAACCCAGCAGGTGTCCAAGGGTTAGCAAGAACTGCCATACTCTAACCCCTGAGGGCACATGACAGGAACTACTGACCACACCCATCTATCTACTCAAGCTATCTACCGAAGCCCGCTTCAGCCATTTTCCACCTTCTCTTCCCAAGCAGAGGCAGGTAGGTCGAGGGCCCTGCAGAGGACAGGAAGCTGTATTTGAATGTGGGTAAGGGCCAAGGAGAACAGTAGGTTCCAAGGCCAGCTAAACAGGGCATTGGGGTGCAAGATGGGAAGGCTAGGGAAAAGCTGGCAGAAAACTATAGCTGGCAAGGCCAAGGAGGCTGCCCTTCCTTGAAATAGACCTGGTTCCTTCTGGCCAGTCCCCTGTGTCAGCCCCTCACATCTCAAAATGTCTCTCCTCTGGCTCCCACAACCCAGCCTGCTTCATGGCCTACCTCAGGGAGAGACCAACCAGTCTCCAGCTCCAGTAGACCAGAGTCCCAGATCCTCATTCTACAGAAAGCCTTGGGGTCTGGGATAATACCTTGTGGTTCACTACTCTAGTCAGGAGGCCGGGTAAGGCCTGGGCCCCTGCTCAATCTTCTGCTCCCTGGGACATCTCCTGTGCCACCCAGGATTCCACCACCCTGAGCACTCTCAGCTGGCTTGGGATCCAGCCAGGACTTCACCCAATAACAGACAAACAAATGGCAGGTAGCAGGAAAAGGTGTCCAACAGAGGACACAGTGAAGCCAGGCCACCAAGGGAAGGACTTCTTTCTGGCTCTCCCCTGCTGACATGCCACCCTTAGCTAGATGCCTCAGTCATTCAGAAGGCTCAGAACATCAGGATCCCACAGCTTAGGCCCTCTTATGCCTGAAGGGGAAGAGGGAGGGAGTAGGCAGAGTTGGAGAATTCCAGAACTCACCAGGTGGCTTCATGTAGTACTGCTCAATGTCAGCCATGTCCGTGTGCAGCGCACACTCCAGGTAGGCCAGAATCACCTTGCGACTGTAGTAGTAGCGCAGGGCCAGGAGCCCGGCCGGCACCAGGCATGTCAGCAGCAGTGAGCGGGTCACAGCAAAACAGAGGGCTGCAGGCAAGGGGGCACAGGTGAGGTGGCAGGTGCAGAGGGGCACGCGGCCAGGCTGGACATGGGTAGGTCTCACGGCACCCGGAGTCCAAACCACCTTGGTAATCAGTGCTTAGGGATGCTCCCCACCAGGGATTGTTTCTCTGTGTAGGAGTCATGGCCGCAGTCCCTCTCTACGCTTCCTCATTTCCAAGCTCTCTGGCGTAAACACCTGCTACCTTCACAACCTGAAACAAAGGTCCACAATACAGCCTAGGCCAGACCAGTGCTGGTCAGCCTTTGGTTCCCCCAATTTCCAAAGGGTCTCTTGCCTACTCCACCTAGCCTGGTGCTAAGTCAAAGAGCTGGACAGAGACACCAGGACACTGCCTATCCAAGCAGGTCATCCCGCGCCGGGCTGAGAAGGCACCCAACTAGAGCCCTCCCTGGGCAGCTTCGGAGCCCACTAGGCTGGCAGAGTCGGGCGACAAGCACCACACCGTTTCCAACTTCATTTATGCTGTGGAAGAGGAAAACGCACAAGAGCAAAAGTTGCCTCCTCTGAATGACCTTGGGTGAGTCGCCTTAAGCTCCTCAGCTGCAGAATGGGATGGCATGGAATGGGAGGGGGTGTGCTTCGAGACAGCAGAGGGTATCTCCCTGTAGCCCTGGCTCTGGCGAGCAGTCTCCCTGGCTCCCCGCGGAGCTGGCTGTCTTCCCCTCATAAATTAGCACTTGAGCCTCAGGCGGCCTCCCCCGCCCGCAGATTATATATATATAGTTGTCGCGCCGGGCCGCAGCTGCAGCGCTACCTGCCCTGTCACGCCGCCCCCACCCGGGATGCCCCGCGACGGAGAGAACGGGCGCCGCGGACTGAGTTGCTAACCCAGTGCTTTCCAGTCCGCAGCGCCCTGTACTCAGCCCGCGCTGGTTCCCACGCCCGGCCCAGGAGCCTTGGCCGAAAGCCTGGATCGCTGCGCTGCTGGTGCAAGCGAGTCTCCTCCCAACCGGTCCAGCGCACCGACGCGGCACCGGGTCTTCGAGATGGGAACCCAGGAGGAAGGCAAAGAGAGACAAGCGCGACGGTCCCCGGAGGGGTCCGCTGGACCCGCTGGAGCCGGGCCCGGAGCAGGACTGCCGCAGCCCCGCCGGCCCCCCGCCCCCCGCGGCGCACTGACCCGCCAGCAGGGCGTAGAGCAGCTGGGTGCGCGGGTGCTGCCGCAGGCCGCGAAAAGCCGTGTTGGGGATGCGCTCCAAGATGCCGTCGTAGAAGATGCGGCGCGCCGCCTCCTGCTCGGCTGCGCGGAACTCGCGGATGCACACGCCGCGCCCCTCCGGCGGCCCCGCGCCCCCAGTGCCTCCGTGGGGCTGGGGACCTGCCGCGGGTGGGGGTGCGGCGGCCGGCCCGGGAGCGGCGGGCAGCGGGGGCCACATGGCTCCGGCGGCGGCGAGCAGCGCGTCCTTCTTGGCCCCCGGCAGTGCCTCATGGTCCTCCGTAGCCACGATCTTCGTCTCGCAGACCATGTCGGGAGGCCCACAATGCATGCACCCGGCCGGGCGGCGCAGCGCGAGGACGCGAGCCGGCGGCGGCGGGCAGAGCCCGAGCCCAGGGCAAGGGCGCGGCGCCCTCGGACCCGCGGCGGCGGCAGCGGCGGCAGCGGCTCAGGGGCGCAGGGCGGAGGCGGCGGGCGGCCGGGGCGCGCGCAGGGAGCAGCGCCGCATTTTGGAGAAGTATTTATAATGCAGCGGCGCCGGTGCAGTCGCGGCGCCCGGGGTCCCGCAGGGTCCTAGCGTCCACTGCATTGGCTGCCGAGGGTCACCATGTGATCTCGGGGGTGGGAGCAGACGCCGCCTCCGCGCCCGCCCGATGGCACACTTGGGCTGCGTGGCTGGCGGACCGCGGGAGCACAGAGGGGCCGAGCGGAGAGCGTGCGAGGAAGTGGTCTTCAGTGAACGGCAGCAGGGACAGGGTGCTCAGAGAGGCGCTGTGTGGGGGACTTCAGGCTCGCCTGGAGGAAGAGGCGCTGTGTGGGGGACTTCAGGCTCGCCTGGAGGACGACGAGTGATGGACGCCTCCCACCCCGCCCCTGAGCTCCCGCAAAGCTGCCACTGCGCTCGGGCCGGCGTTCCTGCAGCAATACGTCCTCTTCTTCCGCGGCCGCTGGCAATAGTCACGGAAGTGTCACCATCACCCACCCCTTTGTCTATACGCGGCGCCCAGCCGAAGTCCTCGTGAGGGGCCCCGTGTTCCCTAGGCGCCCTCCGAGCCCGCGGCTCAGGCCGAACAGACTGAGAGAGTGAGGACACGGCTGAAATGGGGTTTGATGCATGCGCTGCCTGACGCAGGGCCGAACCCCACCCCACTCCAATCTGACACCCGACCGTTCTGGGCAGGGATTGCAGGACCCCTCCCGGCTCGGCCCCCGCCTTCCGCGGTCCGCGCATGCGCCCCGTGGCCTTGGTGCAGGTGCAGCGGGGGCTCGCTTCAGAGCCGCGGTCTCATAATTTCCCAGAGCAAGACGTGCAGACGCAGCAGACTGGGCGCGCATGAAGTGGAGAATGCGTAGTGGCATATCCACTTTCCTAGATCACGGGAATGGGCACCCCCAAAGCCGAATCCTCCACGTGCTCCCGGAGACCCTGAGGTCTCCGGGCCGGAGGACCCCTCATTCTGCGTTATGCAGCACCATAGTTGGAGCCAGCAGAACGGCTAAGGTCACCTAGAGACTGAAGGAGGCCTGTCTTCCAAATGGAACCTGGGAGTAGGATACGGAGGGTTGTCAGCGCAAGGGGACTGAGGAGAGGGTCAGGCTAGAGAGGATTTTCCCCACAGTTTTCGAGACACGGGGGCGGGGGAGGGGGACTTGTCTGGGTCCCAGAGGCGACCTTCCTGGACACTGATGCTAAATCTCTCAATATTTCAAAGGAACTTTGATAGTTCCTTTGATAGTACCCGAACACGCTGAGGCCCCTGACCAGCCACATTGACCTCCCCTGGGTCCCGAGGTTGGCTGGGTGGTCTGCAGGACCAGTGCCGGCCTGTAGGGGCTGAGGGCAGGGCCCCAGGGAAAGTGAGGCTGAGCATTGAGGACCCATCTGGTGGAGCCAAGAAGTTCTGACTCAGGACCCTAGGTTTGCGGGTCACTGAAGCCTGTAAGCCTTAGAAGAAACAAAGTGGTCCGGTGCCTATAGGGTATCGCTCCACACCCCTGACCAGAGTTGCTCCTTCGTCTTCCTGCACCTCCGGGCCAAGGGGCCTTGCAAGACTCACATCAGCGCGACCAGGATCCCCCTCAGTTCTGCAGAGCTCCCTTTCCCTGGTCTGCCTAACCATTCCCTCCATTGCCCTAGTCCTCCTATAATCATTTGCCCCACCCCGTCCCCATGGCCATGATGGTAGCCTGCACTATAGCCAACACATCAGAACCATCTGAAAGCGTGAAGGGACCAAGACTGGAGCCCAGGGTCTTGGAGACTTAAAGATATTACTGTAGGAGTTGCGCAGACAGCCGGGCAATCCGTGGCCCTGGTTAGCCCTGTTTCTCCTACCTGTCATGGGGCGCCCTCTGCCGTTCTCCCTTAGGCCATTCCTGGGTGACATCAAGGTCCTCTTTAATAAAGCAGCAGCCTAGAGCCACTACCTCTCCTGAGCTCCCCACGAAGGCTTACACACTCCTCTGTCTGGGTGTCTAGGAAGACTTAGGAGACCCAACTTGGCTTCCTCACATCGGCAGCTGAATGCTCCTTCCAGGAGCCTAGAAGTGCCTGCCTTCGGCCTGGCAGGGATAAAGACGTCTGTCAAGATTTCAGAGACAAAGAGTGGGGACCAGTGCCTGGACCCTTACACCTGAACATTCATGGGTAGGGATGCTTCCTTTATAGGGCAGCCCTCCACCCACAGTGTGTTCTCTTAAGGATGTTGGGTACAGAGGACTTATTCTTGCCTGGCATGGCTGCCCCAGGGTCTGTTTGGGGAAGAACCCCATACTGAAAATGTAGAGAAAAGGAGTGGGTGCTGGGAACACCCACAGCCAAGGTATTCCTGGGAGATGGCCCTGGGCTTCCTGCTGAAAGCTAAAAAACCACTGGGGACTGGGGGAGGACAGGAGCCTTTTTTTTTTTTTTTTTTTTTTTGGTGTTTCGAGACGGGGTTTCTCTGTGTAGCCCTGGCTGTCCTAGAACCCACTCTGTAGACCAGGCTGCCCTCGAACTCAGAAATCCGGCGCCTGCCTCTGCCTCCCAAGTGCTGGGATTAAAGGAGTGTACCACCACTGCCCGGCGACAGGAGCCTTTAAGTGAGCAGAAGAACCCAAAGCACAGAGAAGAGAAACAGGCCCAGCAGCCACTAAGAGATGCCTCCAAAATGGAAATTCTGCAATAATATTTCCAGGCCAGAACTTCTGGAGATCCAGACTCAACTCACTCTGAGTTTAAAAAAAAAATGCCTCCAGACAAGCTCAGGCTCTGCACTCCTCAGAAAAGCCTCCTCAGCCAGAGCTTCACCTCTTCAGAGCTAGCTGCTACAGGGACATGGCATTACTAGAGCTGCAAAGTGAATGCTCTCAGAAGACATTCCCCCACCCCTTCACTCATCCTTCCTCTGAACACACATTGAATCCCTAGCCCGTGTTGGGCATAGCCAATCGAATCCCACTCAGCCATGGGCTAGGGTGAGGAAATATGCTGATAAAAAGAAAAACAGTCTAGTACTCCTTAGGAATCAACCCTACCCCACCCCAAAAAAGGTAGGTGGCCAGCCAGAGCTGCATGAGAATCTGCCTCAAAAAAAGGGAGGGACATACGGGGCAGACTTGTGAAGCAGGTCATCAAGACTGAGGCGGTGACTGGGTGAAGAGGAGAGCAAGCGGTGGGAGCAGAGCCTTTGAGGTGGAAGGCTACATTGCGAATGGAATGTGTCAACAAAATGTTCTCAGCCAGTGATGATGGTGCACGCCTTTAATCCCAGCACTCTGGAGGCAGAGGCAGGAAGATTTCTGAGTTCGAGACCAGCCTGGTCTACAAAGTGAGTTCCAGGACAACCAAGGCTACACAGAGAAACACTGCCTTCCAAAACAAACAAAACAAGACAAAACAAACAAACAAACAAAGGTATTTTCAGGCAGACCAACCCAGTTTCCTTCCTCAGCACTTCCTACACAGGCCACAGGAGTCACGAAGCCTAGAAAAAAGCAACTTTGACAGAAGAGTGCAGGTGAGCTGGGTCCCAGAACCCTGGCTAGGGGTGGCAAAAGAATGATGGAAGGACAGATGCACAGGCACACGTACAATGAGGCTAGGGTCACGTAAGGTTTAGTCACTAGCACTGGAACGTGGAATCTCTGCGTGTAGTGTCATAGATACAGCACAGAGGGAAGTCTCTGAAAAAGGTTGTGTGCAGGCCTTCAGTCCTGGCTACAAGAATCCAGGAGAAAGAAGCCACACCTGCTGGTCTTTGCACAAGCTCCATACATTCACTCTGCACTTCATGCACTCAGGGCACCCTCTGCTCCCTAGAGGGCATCCAGTGTGGGAATGTACAACTGTCTGGGAACAAGAACAATGATCCAGGTACATATGAGGATATCCTGTGTCCAAGGCTTGGGCTCAGTACTCAACAAAAAGCAGACACCGAGGTCAGTTAGTCCAGGGCTAAATCTAAGAAAACAAGAGGCATCTTGGAAAGAAAATGCATATCTTGTGCTTGACCATAACCTGGCCTATGTTTAGTCATTCCGAATGCCATACCAAGCCAATGACAAGCAGCAAAGCAGCATTGTGGCTCCAGGACAATGCAGGGACCTTAGGAAAGTCTAAAGTCCTTACCAGGTAACCGGGCTAAACCTCTCCATCTCTGCTCCTTCCAAGAAACCAAGTCAAGTTTATCCACCAGTGGCCCAAATACCAAATCTGTTGGTACAAACCTGGTGTTTGCTTAACCACAGTAGCATGAAACACAAGCTGTTTTCATCTCCCTAGAGCCCTCAGCACAACACCCTGAACATGTTCCAGCTTTCATCCTGCCTCCTGTCTGCTCCTTCTACTCTGAGGTCCCTGCCTTACCTCACTGTCTTCTCAGCTCCTCTCTCCAGTCTTCCTTCACTCAGCCACAGAGAACTCAACAGTGTAAGGGTTTCACTCTCTCTTTCTCCGGTGCCAGTCTAGGTGTTTGTCCTTACAGCTGCATTGACCTGCCCCTCCCCCAATCCTCTTGGCTCCTTTCCTTTTCCTGTCTTTTTTAAAGTTGGCGCTCTCTCTCTCTCTCTCTCTGTATAGTTCTTGCTGTTCTATAACTCACTATGTAGACCAGGCTGGCTTTGAACTCTCAGAGTGCCAGGATGAAAAGTAAGTGCCACCACACCCCACTTCTATTTTCAAGTTCATCTGGAATCCAACCACTTCTCACACTACCACAGGTAGCACTGCCCAGTTAGCCTCCATCCACCATGGTACAACGATCTCAAGGGCCCATATCATCCTCCCGGCTACCTAGTGTCTCTAGCAGCCACAAGCACCCTATTCCTACATTCCTAGAATCTGCTGGCCCAAAACCTCATAAGGCCAAAGGGATGGCTCAGCGGCTAAAAGTGCCTGCCAGGCAAGCCTGACAAACTGAGCTCAATCCCTGGAATCCACAGTGGAAGGAGACAATTATCTCCCCAATTGTCCTCTGTGCACGGCATGTGCATGCATGCATGCACACACACACACACACACACACACACACTACAAAGCTCCAAGGAGGGTCGCCTGCCAAGCTGCCTCTTCTCTTTGCTCCCGCAGCTCCCTGTAGCCCCAATTCCTGCAGGATGGGTTACCAACCTCCAGACACCTTTATCCTAGCCTTTCTGACTGCTTCTACTTCATTCCATAGGCACGCTCAAAGGACAACTCTACACCATACTTTCTTGGCTATTTGTACCAAGAGCTGACCTAACAGCATCCATAAAACACAGGACAGTTAATCTCGAATTTAGGGTAAACAATCCCTTTAACGTAGTAAACATTGTAAAGGGTACTAAAACATGTTTCTGTATTTGACTTGCTAGCTGTGGCAATCCACACCCAGAACAAGGAGACTCCTTGTCTCTCCTGCAACAAGGAATGGTCAGGACTGAAACCAACCAACAGAGCAGGAGTATTCATCCACCTCCACTGCTCAGGGAGAACCCAAAACAGAACCTGGTTGGTGCAACACACCTGGACAGTGCTCAGGCTGAAGAGCCACCAAAGGCCTCAGCGCTCCTCCATCGACCCCTCCCGCCACCCCAAGGTGATTTAGCTCCTTGTGGGACATGGAGGTAATCAAGGAACCATGTCCCCAGAAAGGGTCAGTACTGTGTGTCTAGGGCAGGGCAGCTACTACAACCTCAGCCCTGATGTGCTCCTGGAAGTGTTTCCAATAGTATGTGCACATGCCCTATCTTGATTTAAGGGTGGAAAAACTTTAACTTCACTCGCACAAACTTTGCAAAAGTTTGAGAAAAAGGAAAGAGCTATCCTCACTTTGTCTGAGGTTTACCTGCTAGGCATGTATCTAGGTGTGCAAATATAAGAGGGACCACTAACTCCCATCCAGAAGTTCTTCATAGCATACCCAGGAGCCAAGCTTGGGGCTGCAAACAGAACCCTCCTGGAAGGTATGTTAACTCACTGCCTGCTGCTCCCTCCTGCAGAAGCCCTAGGTTAGGGTTCCAGAGCACAGCTTCCACAAAGCCATGCCCACTCCAGTACAGAGAGGCCTTAGGGAGCTCAGAAGGGACAGGCCAGTATTAAGACCCCCTGGCCTCCAAACAAGGGCATGCTGGCTGAGGCAGGTCTGAGATGGCCAGTTCACTTCACTGTCAGTGCCAAGTGTGTGCATGGACAGGCAAGTGCACCTCAGCAGGGTGCTTCTAAGTACCAAACAGCTTCCTATCACCAGTATCAGAAAAACCAAGACCTAGAGAGGGCCCTAACAGGGCAACATGGGGGGCTCTGGTGGCCAGAGCAAAACACAGGACACAGGCACGCTAGCAGGCATTTATTGACAAGGAACATCACTGGCCCAAGATCTTCAGCGTCCAGCTGGCCAGCAGGCACACAGAGCACGGCGCTCAGCCTGCAGCAGGAGGGTCTCCGTCTGCAAAGGAACCAGAGGCAGCATAAGGATGGGACAGAGCTCTCCTCCTTCCCAGGCCTTCCTGGATCCTCACCTTGTCCCTCTCTACCCTTCAGTGCTTTATTACCTCCATTCCCTCCAGAGTGGCTCCCATTGCTGAGGTCCCTCCTCACATTCATCCCTACGCCATCTTTCAACTCACATCGATCCTCAAAGCACCTCCACCATGGACTCTCACCCCACAATCCACAAAGGAGTGGATGCTTGCTCACTGAGAAGTGGGGGAGAGACACCACTGTGGGGAGTATCCCTCTGACCATCCAGGTGGGATCTTTCCTTCCTCCTGCTTCCAACAATTCTCTGTACAAGGTCAACTCCCTTGGCTATGCCCCAGGCATTGAGAGATCCAAGTTCATCCAACCTGTGAGGACCTAAGACTCCAGGACAAACACCCAGACCTCTGGTCCAACTTAGCTTTCCATTTCTCACACACCATAGCCTCTGTGCCACAGCCTCAGTGTCTTCTTACTCTGGGTTCATCTCTCACTGGAGATCCTGATTTACGGATACACATCCCTGGAGTACACAAGTCACAGGACGTAGTGTCCTGAGATCTTGGCGCTGGGCATGGGGGGGTGAGACCTAGGCCCAGATCCCTAAAGTGGCTACATCTTGGGGTGCCTACAGGCCAAACCCAGATCTCCCTGACCTTGTATACTCACCCGTGCGTCCAGGCTGTAGGCGGTTTTCCGTAGGTCCTGAAGGGCGCGCTGCATGAATTCAAATGCGTGGCAATCCACGCACGGGCGGCCTGCGGGAACGCGAATCAGCATCACGTGAGGGTGGACAGACCGAGCCACCGTCAGGGCGTCCCAGTCCCTGTCGCCCGCCCTCCAGTTCCCACCCAAGAAGTGACCGCGCAGGAAACAAAGACGCCTCCCGCACGCCCCCTCCGCGGGCACCTACTCTGCGCGGGGACAGCGCTCCCGGTGGCGGGCTCGGCGCGGGCGCCCAGCAGCGCCAGGCTCAGCAGCAGCAGCAGTAAAGTCCGTGGCGACAGCAAGGACCTGAGCGCGGGGGCCATGGCAGAGGGAGCCCAGGCCGCCCTACAGCGAATAGCGGTCAGCGGCGCCGCGCACCCGGCTGCACCCCGAACCGTTCCACTGGTGATGCCCCGGCCACGCCCACCCACAGCCCGCCACCCACAGCCCAGTCCTACTCACTTGTCCCGCGAGCTCAGGTGCGCTTAGCCCAGTCCCACCCTACCTTGGGCCCCGTGGACACCACCCCACCCTTACCGCGGTTCACGGAACTGCGAACAAGCAGCGCCAGCGACTCGGGAAGACGGACCGCGACCCGCACGCGCGCGCATGCGCCCAAACAGACCCCACCCGGGGACCCCCTGACGTCGTCGTCATAGAAACACCGCGGCCGCGCGCGCCGGGCTCCGGCCGCTTCCCCTCTGCGGGAGGCTCCGTGGCGTATCCGCGTAGGGGTGCAGCTGAGGACACCGGAGACCAGCAGGGGGTGCCTGCTGTGACCTCGTCACTTTGGCCGCACGCTTAGTCCTCGGCCAGCTCCTGCTCAGGACCCGCATGCTCTGCCACATCCTCCCTGCGGCCTGGGCGCTGGCTGGTTCTCATCCGTGACCAAACAGTTCCTGACCGCCGCTGATTCCGACCTCGCGTCCCTCCAGGGCCCATTCGTGTGGGAGACCAACCCTGGCAGCCAGGCCCGAACCGGCAGGGAACAGCGCGCCCAAGCTGAGGGAGTGTGGCGTCCTGATTGTCCTGACTAGAGCCTGGGAACCTCGCTATGGGTGGGGGGGGGGGGGGGGGGGGGGGGGTGTCAGGAGAGGGTCTGGGGCGCTGCGCCACACTGGTTTGTCACGGTATTGTCCTGCCCTGTCACGGTGTCTCCACCACGATGCACAGCGGCATCTGCGTGCCAGAGGAACTCGCCTTTCCTTGGAAAGCGAGGCTCTGGGGTGGGGGGTGGGGGGTGGGGTCCCTCCCAACTCTTCAGCAGCTTACGCAAATATTCTCCCGTCCGATCTGTTTCATTCCAGGATCTAGACTGACCATGACCATGAGCCACGCTGGAAGATTCAGGTGAGTCACTGCGCAGTTGATTGTTCCCAGGCACACCACACACACAGTCTTCAGAAAAACCGCTGAGATTTCTATTCAAGTCACGCAAAAGTGACCCAAAAAGTCAGCGGTGACAGGAAGGAACTGTGCTCATAAAGAAAAGACTGGTTTATTCTAAACCACGTGAGTGCCCAGGGCTAAGAATGCAGATGCCAGACAAATTGGTATATCTCCCAGGTGGGATCTCTTCCATGAGTTTCAAAATGTGAGTCCTAGTTTTATGGTTGGGGGACACTTGGTGATATATTCTGGGAAATATATTGGTCACTGGGAAGCCAAGTCAGACAAGTTAGGGTAAATATTAAAGGACTTAAGCAAGCCCGAGATCATTTTGACTCTGTCTCCACAATCACCACCGGGCTCCGTGAAGGTTGTAGCTCGGTCACCTAGAGCAGTTAGCTGAGGCTATGTCTTCAGAGAACTTAAATTCACACAAACCAGTCTGCTCTTCTCCTTTCTGGTCTCCCACATCTCGTCCTCACTCAGCCTGCTGCCTTCCCATTCTTCACCTGTCCTCTTGGGGCCAGTAGCTGACAACCCTTAGAAATTTGACCCTGACTGGGTCTCTGTCCCTCTCCCTCTCCCTCTCCCCCTCCCCCCTCCCCCCCTTCCCCTCCCCTTCCTCCTCTTCCCCCTCCCCCTCCTCCCCTTCCCCTCCCCCTCCTCCTCCTTCTCCAAAGATGATCAGTCAGAGCAGAGAAGATCTATGGCTTCTTCCCTCTCCCCTCCCTCCATAGCTTGCACATCTGGACTTGAAGAACAGTGACTTACCCCAAGATGGTGCTAAGCAGCCCTGTTCTCCTCCGGGAGGCAGCCTCTGGGGTAGGTGGTGGGGCTGAGTTCCTCTAAGGACAGCCAGCCACTCAGGACCAGTCAATATAAAGTGAATTGAAACACACTCAGATTTAACTTATATTTAATTGAGACATAAGTACTGTTGAGTTCTTGATATTTATGTGGGAGTTGGGAACTTTGGAGGTTATATTGTTAATCTGTATCTTAAGTTAAAAGATTAAGTTTTTAAAAAACATTTTTCCTGCTGTTGATATCTCTCAGTGGTAGAACATGTGCCTACTGTGTGTGAGCCCTG
This sequence comes from Mus minutoides, assembly GCA_902729485.2. Taxonomy (NCBI): domain Eukaryota; kingdom Metazoa; phylum Chordata; class Mammalia; order Rodentia; family Muridae; genus Mus; species Mus minutoides. The sequence continues at coordinate 2,165,700 of LR755129.1, forward strand.
GGTTCAATACTCCTATACCAGAAGGGAGAGAGGGAGAGGAGGAAGGAGGAAGAAACAAGCCGGAAAAAAGGACATACATCATGTTTTACTTGCCCTAATGGCATATGCTCCAGACTCAGGAGACAAAGGCAGGAAGGTCAGCCCATATATAAAGTAAGTTCTAGAACAGCCTGAGCTATGGTAAGACCCTGCCCATATCTTCTCACCCCTCCCCCAAAAAAGTTTTGGTACACTAACTTTTTTATCTAAAGAAATTTTCTTTTGCAAGGTTATTAATGGTTTGTGAGGTGCATGTAAGGAGTGTTGGTAAGATTAAAACCATCTGCTATTGCTAAGACAGGAGGCCAGCGTGAGAGCTGGCGACGTGGCTCAGTGCTCAAGAGCAGTGATTGCTCTTTCATGACCAAGCTTCAATTCCCAGCATCCACATAGCAGCTCACAACTGTCTGTAACTCCAGTTCCAGGGGACTTGACACCCTCACCTTCACAGACACTCTGGAGGCAGAGGGAGGCAGATCTCTGAGTTACAGGCTTGTCTGGTGTACAAAGTGAGTTTCAGAAAAGACAGGGCTACACAGAGAAACTCTGTGTCAAAAAACCCAACACCACCACCACACACACACACACACACACACACACACACACACACACAGAGACCAGTATGACAGTTCAGCAGGTAAAAGTACTTGCTGACAACCTGGGTTCCATCCAGGAAGCCACATAGTGGAAGGAAGGACTTGAGACCTACAAGTTGTCCTGTAACTTCCACAACCTGCCCCTCACACCTGCCCCCCCAATAAATAACTATGTAAATTTTAGTAGATCAAAGGAAGTCTTACTGTGCTGAGTTCAATAGAAGTTGAGATATACACTGATTCAAAATGTGTTGATCTAGTGTGCGGAGTTTTTCTCAGCAAAGAGAATAAACTCAAATGACAAGTGTTCTTGTCAGCCATGTCCATATTCTTGGCTATCAGCCAGGAGGAGACATACCATGTTTTGGTGATAGTCTCTCTCAAATACCCTGCCTTGCAGGCTCTGAGCTAGCCCTTTTCCAGGACCCTTAGCTATCTCACTTACCTCAGAGCCACTCTAACATTGTCCACCTGCCACCAGCCCAGGTGGGCCAATCTCATATGTAACCAGTTAGAGCCAGCAAGATAGGTCAGCAGTGAAAACTACTTCCCATGTGTGGTGGTTTGAATGGGAATGGCTCCACAGACTCAAACATTTGAATGCTTGGTCACCAGAGAGTGGAACTGTTTGAGAGGAATTAGGAGGTGTGGCCTTGTTAGAGACAGTGTGTCACTGGGGTGGGCTTTAAGGTTTCAAAAGCCCAAGCCAGACCCAGTATCTCTCTCTCTCTCTCTCTCTCTCTCTCTCTCTCTCTCTCTCTCTGCTGCCTGCTGATCTGGATGTAGAACTCTTATCTCTCTAGTGCCATATCTGCCTGTGTGCTGTCATGATGACAGTAGATTAAACTTGTAAAACTAAGCAAGCCCCAATTCAGTGCTTATTCTTATAAGACTTTACATGGTTATGATGTCTCTTCACAGCCATAGAACACCAACTAAGACATCACAAAAGCCTTACTACCTGAGTTCAATCTCTAGAACCCATGGTGGAAGGAGAGAACTAACTCCAGAAAGTTGCACTCTGACCTTTCGCATGCCTATGCTTGTGCACACACATCATGTGTGCCCTACACCTCAATAAAAACTTAAAAAGTGAGGGGAAAATACACCATGACTCCCTCACTAGAGGTTCCCAGAGTCTTCAATCCCTTAGAGACAGGAGTGGATTCTTTTCATGTGCCAGGGGTCATGTAGAGGGGAAGTATCTGTCTGGGAAGATGACAGTTCTGGAGATAGATATGATTATATTTGCACAGTAATGTGTATGTACTTAAGGCCACAGGATCAGATACCTGAAAATGCAAATATATGTGGTTTTTACCATATACTTTGTTTTTGTTCTGTTTGTTTTTTAAGACTGGGTTTCTTTGTGTAGCCTTGACTGTTCTGGAACTAACTTTATAACCTTGGCTGGCCTGAAACTCACGAGATCCACCTGTTTCTGCCTCCCAAGTGTTGGGATTAAAGGTGTGCACCACCACTGCCTGGCTCGTTTTATCATCTATTTAAAACTTCTGAGCCGGGTGTGGTGGCGCACGCCTTTAACCCTAGCACTCTGGAGGCAAAGGCAGGCGGATTTCTGAGTTCGAGGCCAGCCTGGTCTACAAAGTGAGTTCCAGGACAGCCAGGGCACACAGAGAAACCCTGTCTCGAAAAACCAAAAAAAAACAAAAAACAAAAAAAAAAACCTTCTGTGTTGTGGAGACTGGGCCACCATGCTTGGAGGCAGACAGACAATGGCAGGGTGGTTCTGTTTCAGCTGAGGAAAGCAGGATGGCCCAGTGCCCTGGAGAGCAGACAGCCTAGAGCCCCTCAGACTATTTCACATCTATGCTGTGGCTTGTGACAGAATCTCATTACATGGGAAAGCTGAGTAGTATTCCACAGTGAACAGGCCATGCCTTGTGCCTTAGTTACTGTTGTATTGCTGTGAAGATACATGACCAAGGCAACACGTATAGAGAAAGCTTGCTTGAGGGTTAGTCCATTATCATGGCAGGAGCATGGTGTCAGACAGGCAGGCACAGTGCTGGAGCAGCAGCTGAGAGCTTTACATCCTGATGCACAAGCAGCAGGCAACAAGAAAGAGATACACTGGGCCTGCTGTGGACCTTTGAAACCTCAAGGCTCATCCCTAGGGATATACTTCCTCCAACAAGGACACATTTACTCCGTTAAGGACACACCTCTAATCCTTCCATACAGTTCATCAATTGTAGACTAAACATGCAAATATATGGGAGCCATTTTCATTCAGACCTTGCCTACCCATTCATTGTTTGACCCCGGGGTTGCTTCCACCTCTTTGCTGTTGTGAACTGCTACCAATACAGAAGAACTTATCAAATCACTGTCGGCTCCCCCACCTCTGCTCACATTCTCCATGCAGTGAGATGGGAGGGTGTGGCTCTGCAGGTGTCAGGCAGGGAAACAAACCACAGAGAGGTGGGAATGAAAATTCAGGCCGACTATCAACCTGGATAAAACCTTCTAGAGGGTCTTAGATATTTTTCTATTGCTGTGAAGAGACATGACCAAGGCAACCCCATGCTAGGGGCTTGTTGCCAGTATATTTAAGAAGTAATTTCTTGGGGCTGGAGAGATGGCTCAGCAGGTAAGAGTACCACCTGCTCTTCCAGAGGTCCTGAGTTCAATTCCCAGCAACCACATGGTGGCTCACAACCATCTGTAATGGGGATCTGATGCCCTCTTCTGGTGTGTCTGAAGACAGCAACAATGTATTCATATACATGAAATAAATAAATCTTTTTAAAAAAAGAAGTAATTTCTTAATTATATATAATTATAATTTGGAATTAAGTTTCCTGTTGTAATACAACCCTCAATGCACAAGGAACCATAATTATATTGAAAATCAACCTCAGGGTAAATGTCATTTCTTCCAAGAAGATGTGTTCTAGAGATAAGATACCTGTACTAGCTTAAGGACCTAAGGAAAGATCTGGCCTTGTCTTGGTCATACAGGTAGTGTTGCAGTCATTTGGGCTATTAGGCATCTCACCACCCTACTGTTAGTCACCACCAGTGATTTGCTTTCTGCATGGAAGAACATATTTTCACATCTTTCCCTGTGTGCTTGACCTTCCTGGTTTCTCTAGAAATCTGCGGGCACAGGACCTTTGTGCTGTACCCCAGCATGTCTGCAGCTCCCATCCTGTTTCTAGAAGTCTCTGCGGGCACAGGACCTTTGTGCTGTACCCCCAGCATGTCTGCAGCTCCCATCCTGTTTCTTTTTTTGTTTTGTTTTGTTTTTGTTTTTTTGAGACAGGGTTTCTCTGTGTAGCCCTGGAACTCACTTTGTAGACCAGCTGGCCTCGAACTCAGAAATCCGCCTGCCTCTGCCTCCCGAGTGCTGGGATTAAAGGCATGCGCCACCATGCCCGGCTTTCCCATCCTGTTTCTATCTCTGACAAAGCTTCAAATCTTCAGGTCACTACCTCATCAACATCTTTTCCCACACCTTCCCCTGCCCACTGTATGCAGCTAAGGTCACCATCTCCCTGACACTTCCCATACCCCTCTGCCCACCCCACACTACCACATGGCCTCATTAGGACACTAATCCTACCAGGTCATATCCTCTGTATCTTCAGGGTCTTTAACTACTTATTTCCCTAGATGCCTTGTTTCTGCTGCTATAACAAAACATGAAGTTGGGTGCTTTATGAAGAAAAGAGGTTTGTTTGGCTTACAGTTTTGAAGGCTGAAAAGCATGGCACTATTCCCTGGTAAGTCTCTGTGGTGTGTGACAACACAGCAGAGAAGCCAAGAAGAGAACCCACCTTCTGTATACAGAAGGATCAATCACAAGCTATAGTCTCCCTTAAAGCAACAGTTCCCATGAAGTTTCATGCTACAGACCAGCATTTGTCACTTCCTAGTATGGAAGCTCCATGCCTAACCTGGCTCTAAACTCTAATAGCAGGGGCCAGCTCTCAGGTGGGTTCACTGGTCCCAAAGAATGGGGCCAGAGAAATCACCATGCAAACAGGGAGACAGAGGAGAGGGGGGGTGGAAAGAGAGAGTATACACACAGAGAGAAATGCGAGAGAAAAAGAGAACACAAAATGTCTGTATTATGTAGAAAGAATCTTTTGTGTATTGCATGAAAGTATCACCTGTCAAAGAGCTGATCAATTAGCTGGACAGAAGAGATAGGGCAGGACTTCTGATCCCAGAGAAGAGATCCAAAAGGAGACCAGAGCATAGTGGAGGACCACAAGGAGAAGAAGGTTTGGAGAGATCAGGAGGATTCGCTATGAGCTGGTTGTGAGAAAGCAGCCATGAGGACACACATGGACCAGAACAAACCAGGGCGAGACGCAGATGCAGGTAAAGGACCATTTTGCTGGACAGTAGCAGCCTAGTTGGGTTATAATAGATTGGTATCTGCCCAACTATAAGTGATTGCAGCTCTTTCATTAACCAACCAGAGGTAATGGAAAGCAATTTTTATATGAGAACAGAGCTGCTTGACCATGCTATCATCTAGATTGTAACCAGATATCTGGACATAGAAATCAGCATCTTGAATACCCACTGCACAAAACCATCCTCCATCAGGATTATATAGGAAAGAACCTCTTAGGGAGAGGAAGCCCAGCCCCTGGACTGGAAAGTTCTGGGTACAGGGTGGGGTGTGCCAGCCATACCTTGTATCAGGTAGGGACTGAGTGATGCTGGGAGAACCTAGAGGTTAGGTCCATTTTGATATGTTAAATAAGTACCTCAGCCACTTGTTCTGGATCTGAAACCAACACCTACCACCTCCAAGACCTCAATCAGAGACCGAATCTACAATACATGGACTGCTGGAGGGTAGGTACCAAGCCATGTTCACACCACGGTAGGCATACGTGGGCAGGGATGAGGAACCTTCAAATAATCTACATTGAGGGCCAGAGCTTCAACATAGGAGTTGGGAGTCCACAAACATTAGTCTGTAGCATTCCTGTCCTCTCTCTTTCAACTTCCTTCATCTTGTTTGTTTGGTTTTATTTGTTTTTAGACAGAGTCTCACTATGTAGTATCCTAGCTAGCTGGCCTGGGATCTCATACCTGCTTCTGCCTGGATAAAGTGCTGGATAAAGAAAGGCCTGTGCTGCCACACTCGGATTCCTCTCAGATTTTATGAGATAAGCTGGCAGTTAGTAACTCTGAAGGCCTGGGAGTTGAGGTAGTGGGGTGTGATGTGGAAATTTCTGGTTTCTTTGAAAACTCAGTTATGTCATATGATGTTTTGCTGGGACTGACAGGTGAGAGGATGTTTTGCTGGGACTGACAGGTGAGAGGATGTTTTGCTGGGACTGACAGGTGAGAGGATGTTTTGCTGAAGCAGACTCATGAGAGGACATGTGATGTTTAGAAAGAATATTAATGTGACCCTGCAGACAGTGGAAGAGGCTCTGGCATTGGCTTGCCTTGCCCTGCCTCGCTAGTTTTGTGATGCTCTCATATTGGTTCACCTTACATTGTCTTCCTGATCTTCACTTGACCTGACTTCATAGAGAGTAACTCACCAAAGAACTTCTCGTGATATTCCAGTGGCTTTTTGCTGCTTCCACAAATTTGGCCCAATTAGTGGAGCCTCTGGGCTTCTTCTGGATCAAACTGCCATTGCTGATACATGAGTGGTGATTGCCGAATGGACTGGGCTGCTGACAATGAAGATTGGAATAGCCCCAAATAACTATTTCTAAACAGGTCTACATGCCCCTTTTGTAACTTTAAATGCTTTAATCTCTTTCATTTCCTCTACTAGAGGTAGTGTAAAAGAAAGGATATGGGGAAGTGGACCTGTTTAGAAAGGTTCTTTGGAGTAACTCCCATCTGTGTTGTCTGGAAATCGGCAGTTTAGTTCACCGGTCAGCAGGGGTAGTTTCATCCACTCACAAACACTTCATGGATACACCAGCAGTCCAGTTCCACAGAGTTAGGATAGCAAACACAAATCAGCAGCAGTGGCATTACCTAGCAGAGACAGCCAGGTCTCAACCTCAGCACAAGTCAGCAGGAGGGACCAGCAAAAACACCAGAAAAAGTTCTCAGCTGTGCCTCTCTTGGGGAAGCAAAGATCATCAAAGATAGGAGACTCCAAAGTGTTGCCCAGCTAGCTGTACCAGCAAGCCAAGCTCCCTCTCTGTCACTCTGTGGAGTCCTGTTTAGACCCTCCAAACATCACGTGTCCTCCATGTGTCTTGCCTCATTGCATGCATCCAATCAGCCAGAGTCCATGGAAGCAGCAAGAAGCCACAGCACACCACCAGAAGGGTTTTGGTGTGTTTCTCTCTATGGAGTCCTGACAAATGCAACTGAGCTACGCAGTGTAAGGCAGATAAATACATAGGTATTGTTAGAATCCCTCATTGTGTGCCCTCTCAGGTGAACATCGTCTCTCCTGTGTCTCCCTTAGCCTTTCACACCTGTGTTCACTTTAACGAAGCACTCCTTCACGGGTTTGCTGCAGCAAACCACCATCCATCAGACTTTTGAAAGAAGCTTTAAGTGTCCACCTCATTCTATTAACCTTTCTTTTCCAGTACCCCAGGTGGGTGGTGGGCTAGAAGGGAGGTTGGAACATTGAAGAACCGTTACTAAAGTAGATTTTGAAAAATCTAAGCCAAGAGGGGTGGGATTGTGGGGAGCGGGCACAGCCGCATGGGCCAAAGATGGCGCCTGGCTTTATGCCAAGCCCCATGACCTCACTTGTTTATCCCAGTCTCTGTCATGCGCACTAAAAGCAGCACGTAACTCATTGGAGAGATTAGCACAACATCTCGAGATGCCATTCTATCAGCCTTGGATGTGTGCGACTATGATTGGGTGGTGTGAGGTGGCATGAGTGAATGGAAGTATAAATTGAGGGCAGCCCCAGATGAGGCAGACCAGAGGGACCAGAGGGACCAGAGACCAAAGACCAGCGTAGCAGCGTTAGGCCAGAGAGAGACCAGATGAAGAGAGCAGCACCAGCGTTAGCCAGCCATCGTAGGAGAGGGCAGAGTGAGTGAGTGAACGGCTGCAGCTGTGTGAAATATGAGAGAGAGAAGCAGAATAAAGCAGAAGCTGCGAAGGCAAGCTGCTTGAAACCACCTTGGCGTCCTGTGTGGTTTATTCCCACCGTCTCTGCTGGTCAGAGACGTGTGGGCGCGTGGCTTGGGATTGGTAGCAGAGATAGTTTGGTCCTCAGAATGTTTGCCAATATCTAGAGCATTCAGAACTCTTATGGGGTCTCTGGGGGGCTGGTTTTGGGTCCACCTGCTTAGAGAGACTGCCCATTGTGTGATGTTCTAGGGGGTAGGGAGATGAGGGTGTATGTCAGAGGTTTGCCATTCTACACTCATTCAGGAAGCTGCCCTTTTGAGCTATTGCCTATGCCTGCCTGGCTGCAGGATGTGACATGTGAGTCTGTGAAGCATGCATCTATGGGACTCCAGGGAGCCCTGGGAATGGGCCCTTCCTGAGAAACCTGGCAGCCTCCCACACTCACTGAGGCTTCTATCTCTTTAGGCTGGGAAGGAATAAGACCACTACCACAATTTTAAATCAAATTTGAATGAAGCAAGCTGGATTTTATTGGGGTTCACTGAAGAGCTGGGTAGCAACTGCCTCCTAAGTTGGGCAAAGATAACAGTCCAAAATCCATTTCTTGGGACCCTTTTAAGGAATAAAATCACAAGGAGTTGCAAAGTAGGTTTACAAAAGAGAGAGATGGAGTAAAGAAAATACAGAAAAATCTCAAAAAACCCCAAACAAAAAAACATCACATTGCCACATGAACAGGGTCTCAGAGGATCAGGGTCATGGGCAGAAACTCAGCTCTCTTAGTAAATGGAAACATTTTTTTTTAAAACAATACAGCACGCGCCGGGTGGTGGTGGCGCACGCCTTTAATCCCAGCACTTGGGAGGCAGAGGCAGGCGGATTTCTGAGTTCAAGGCCAGCCTGGTCTACAAAGTGAGTTCCAGGACAGCCAGGGCTATCTCGAAAAACCAAAAAAAAAAAAAAAATACAGCACAATAGCTCCTGCCTTCAAAATGGAGTCAGGCAGGTTCCTCAGTTTATATCTGCTACTAGTTCATGATCACTGAGTGGTCAGGAGAATGTGAAATGGGGGCATATTAGCCATGGCCCCAGACCAGTAATACTTCCAGCCATCACCTAAAATGGGTCCTCATGACCTTGCAAGCAAGAGGGTCAACCAAGGCCTTGAGTCCAGAAAAGTGTCCTGGTCCATGAGTAATATACGGAGAAATCAGACACACCAGGAACAGGGCCCCTCAGGGAGGTAAGGCCACAGTGAACCAAGAGTGTGCTGCTTTTAAGTGACTGTGCTGAAGGGTTTGTAAAAGAGAAAGTTGAAAATATCAAGAAATAGTGGAAAGAAAACATCAGAGAGCTACAGAAAATGGCATTTAAAGATGTTTTATTACTTTCAGGCCCGTTTTCACAGTGAGACAGATCTGTTCCCTGTGGTGTCTCCATTCTACTTCAAAGCAGATGATGAGCACTGAATAACTTCCACGTGGAGTCTCTTTCTTTTTTTTTTTTTTTTTTTTTTTGGTTTTTTCGAGACAGGGTTTCTCTGTATAGCCTTGGCTATGAGTCTCTCTTTCTTAATAAGTCATCTCGAACCCAGAACACTGAGGTTTTTGAAGACCATCTATCTATAACACATCTGAATAGGCAAATATTGCTTGTTTCTAACTATATAAATCTGTTCAACCTTGGAATCATATTTCTGTAATAAACTAGGCTAGTATCTAACATGACCATAAGTTTGATTAACTTGCATTTCTTAAATATCCTAAACAGTTTGTAATATCAGATTTCAAGAGCTAGAACAAGAATTTCACTTTTAAATGAATTGCATAATTTTAATACCTTAAAAAGAAATAAAACATATATACAGAATATGTTGTGTTAAAATATAACCTTAATTTTGTATCAATATACCAAGGTCTATACCAAGGTTTTTGACTAGTAGTAGTTCTATAATTAAAGAGTAGATTCACTGGGCGTGGTGGCGCAAGCCTTTAATCCCAGCACTTGGGAGGCAGAGGCAGGCGGATTTCTGAGTTCGAGGCCAGCCTGGTCTACAAAGTGAGTTCCAGGACAGCCAGGGCTACACAGAGAAACCCTGTCTCGAAAAAACAAAACAAAACAAAACAAAAAAGCAGATTCTAGTAGAATATACCCTTTATTTCTATTATTCTTGTATTATTCCTATATCCTCCCTTTTTTCTTTTAGACATTATCTCCCCTTTTCCTTCTAACACTAGATAGGAGAGAAAAAAGGAGAGAGGAAAGAAAAAGAGAAAATAAATCCCTGAATTCAACTTCCCTTACTTTGTTTCCTCCCTGACCAAGGCCACTAACACCTTGCCACCAACCTCCCTTTATAACAAACCCATCAAATGACCAAAATCAGTTTATTCTGCCTTTTGGGAATGGGGCCATTGCTCTCTTAAAATTGCTTCCTGCTGATTTGGGGAATTATTTTCCTTTTGGGAACTCCCTAAATGTAGAGGTTAAGTCTGGATCTTTCTCCCAGCCCCATGCTCCCAGAAATAAGACTCAGACTCAAAATATATTTATAAATACCTTGGCCATATAGCTAAGCGTTTCTCTTATTAGATCACAACTTACATTACCCTATTTCTTCTAATCTACATTCTGCCACGTAACTGACTACCTGTGCTCAGGTACCATGCAAACATTTTCCTGAGCAAATCTCTCACCCTGGTTCTATCCCAGAATTCTTTCTGCCTCCCAGTTGTGCCACCTTCTGTTCTGCTTTTTCCTGTAGGCTGTAGGATTTTAATTGACAGGTGATGCAGCCATACAATGTACAAGATAGTCTCTCTACAATTCCTCTTTTTAGTCTAATAAAAGATTCTTTTTATTTCAAATATAAATTGAATGTAATTATAATAATTATGAAAGTATATGTTATGATATACATTAACAATTTTCAGTCCATAGTATTTGGCAATTAAGGAAAAATTCTATTTATCCTACATTGGATTATCAATCTAAAAACATCTTAGACATGGAACATCACCTTAAATCCTAAACAATTTTGGCTTAGAGTAAAACTATGACTCTCTAGTCTTCAACCCCATTAGAGACCTGAAAAGGAGTAATTTACCTGCATATGTAGGAAGTGCAGGGGTGCAGCTTCCAAAACTTACACAAATGACAGAGACAGTGCCTGCCTGGACAGTCCCCAATGGTCTCTAACATGTTGGAGCATCACCTTTAGCCTTCTGCCCCAGAATATCTGACAGACCTTTTTGTGAAGCAGTAATTATGAAGGACCTGCTTACCCTGTCTTGGTAGAGTCCAGCAGTTGATTTCCCTGCATCTATTCGTCCTTTCTGGACAGCATTCTGTCTGCAAATAAAGTTAGGGCATTTTCTTTTTCTAGTGACTAGCTTAACAAAAATGAAGCTGGGGCATACAGGTGAAAGATAAACATCTTTCTATAGCAGACACATGAAAGGATGTGTGATGTTTTAAAAGAATATAAATATGCCGGGCGGTGGTGGCGCACACCTTTAATCCCAGCACTTGGGAGGCAGAGGCAGGCTGATTTCTGGGTTTGAGGCCAGCCTGGTCTACAAAGTGAGTTCCAGGACAGCCAGGGCTATACAGAGAAACCCTGTCTCAAAAAAACAAAAACAAAAACAAAAAGGAAAAAAGAAAAGAAAAAGAAAAAGGAATATAAATACGACCCCACAGGCAGTAGGAACTAGAGCGTTGGTTTGTCTTGCTCCACCTCAATTGCTAGTCTTTGCTGTCAACACCCATGTATCAGTTTGCCTTACATTGTATTGCTGAACTTCACTTGTGGTGACTTCACAGAGAGAAACTCACCAAAGAACTTCTCATGAGGTTTCTGCGGCTTCTTGCTACTTCAGCAGATTCAGGCCAAGGCCAATTGGAGAACCTCGTGTTTTCTTTGGGACTGAACTGCCCTTGCTGACTTGTGTGTGGTGTCTGCTGAGTGCACTGGACTACAGCTGCTGATTCATGTTTGGTGTTTGCTAGTGGGCTGGACTGAAAGCAACAAAGATTGGAATTGCCCCAAAGAACTATTTCTAAACTTCCCCCGTATCCTAATATCCTTTCTTTTCCACTACCTCTGGGCTACAGGGGAGGTTGAAACTTTATTAAAGTAGGTTGAAAGGGGTGCTGCCTGGAACTGACATGTCTCAATGTCCAAAAAGCCTTAAGTTAATTAAAATATCTTTAAATGCCATATGCTGAAGTGGAAACTTAAGAGTTCTTTGGAAAGTTGGTTGGATGGTGTTTTGCTGAGGCAAACATGTGAAGGAGTGTCTTCCTGAAGTGGACATGTGAAATGGTAAGGCAGACTCATGAAGGAATGTTTCACTGAAGCAGACACAGGAGAGAGAATGCTCTGCTAAAACAAGCTTGTGAAAGGACAAGTGATGAAGGATTCTTCACTAAGGACACACATGTATTGTTCCACCTTACACTGCGTAGTTGAGATGCATTGCCAGGACTCCATAGAGAGAAATGCACCAAAAAACTTCTGGTGGTGTGCTGCAGTTTCTTGATACTTCTGCAGACTCCAGCTGATTGGCAGGGTAATGTCAGCTAAGGCTAGACATGGTGCTGCAGCAAGACCTGTGGAGGGCACGTTATGTTTGGAGCATATAAATAGGACTCCACAGACAGTGACAGAGGTTGAGCTTGGCTAAAGCTAGCTATGCAACACTTGTGGGTCTCCAGTCTTTGCTAATCTTCACTTCCCTGAGAGAGACAGAACCAAGAACTTCTCCTGGCATCCCTCTGGGTCCCTCCTGCTGATTAGTGCCCAGGCTGAGGCCTGGCTCTCTGCCAGGTAGTGCCACCACTGCTGATTTGTTTGCAATCCCAACTCTACCAAACTGGACTACTGATGTATCCATGAAGTGTTTGCAAGTGGATGAAGCTGTTGCTGCTGTCCTGTGTACTGAACTGCCGATTTCCAGACAACATAGATGGGAGTTGCTCTAAAGAACCTTTCTAAACAGGTCCACCCCACCCCACCCCACCCCCGCTTCATATCCTTTCTTTTCCATTACCTCTGGTGGGTGGTGGGCTAAAAGTTATGTTAAAGCATTTCAGAACCATCATTAAAAATAGGCATTTGAAGCCGGGCGTGGGGGCGCACGCCTTTAATCCCAGCACTCGGGAGGCAGAGGCAGGCGGATTTCTGAGTTCGAGGCCAGCCTGGTCTACAAAGTGAGTTCCAGGACAGCCAGGGCTATACAGAGAAACACTGTCTCGAAAAACCAAAAAAAATAAAATAAAATAAAATAGGCATTTGAGAGCTGGAGAAACTGCTCAGTGGTTAAGAGCACTGACTGCTCTTTCAGAGGTCCTGAGTTCAATTCCCAGCAACCACATGGTGCCTCACAACCATCTGTAATGGGATCTGATGCCCTCTTCTGGTGTGTCTGAAGTCAGTGCCAGTGTACTCTCTCTCTCTCTCTCTCT
>LR755129.1:2179198-2191875 GCA_902729485.2 Mus minutoides
GCTAATGGTGCATGACGAATGGCAAAATGCCGGCCCAGAGCCTCCCCGGAAGCAGCTACTTAAGCCCTATCCTGGCCAATCAACAAGCTGCCCTGTGGCTCTCGCGAGACTACCCCAGGTGCTCTCGCGTGACTACACCAGGCGTTCTCGGGCTCGAGATCAAACAACAGCTGACACAACCTAGAAAAGCTGAATCGGTCGAGCCGAGCGGTTGAATGGCTCCCTACAACCATCCTAATTTCTCAAGTCCCTGTGGAACCTTTCAGTCTAGAACTATGTATTTGATGTTATTGTAAGTTTGAGATTGGATTTCTATTTTGATTTAAAGATTCTTTCAACCTCTGTTTTATAATCTTTATAATCTAGTATATAATTTCTTTTTTTTTTTTTTTTTTTTTTTTTTGGTTTTTCGAGACTGGGTTTTTCTGTATAGCTCTGGCTATCCTGGAACTCACTCTGTAGACCAGGCTGGCCTCGAACTCAGAAATCCGCCTGCCTCTGCCTCCCAAGTGCTGGGATTAAAGGCGTGCGCCACCACGCCCGGCTAGTATATAATTTCTTAGTCTCGTCTTTCTCCAAGACTGTGTCCTTCAGATCCCTCCCAAAGATGACATATAAAACTGTAATCATTGAAAAAAAAAAAAACAGCTATTTGCATGTCGGAAGCAAAGCAGGATCACATGGAATCCGATGTCATTGTGCTTCCCTCCATCCCAACCATACAAAACTACTTCTTCTTTTTTTTTTTAATCTCAAAACTTCTCCCTAAGGACTTGAATTTACCAGTTTTAAATGTAATTCCTTACCTGGGGCTTTTTATTTTGTACCGTATGCTGTTACTAGTCCAGGCCTCGTAGTTCAGATAATTCAAGGCTCTTGGTCTTGCCAAATGCCAGTCCTGGCCAGGACTTTCCAACCCACCCTACTTCTGCACTTCCTTAGGCTGTGGCTTCAGAGTGAGCTCTTTCTAGCTTACTTGTAACTATGTTGTACTTGGGAGAAGTCCCAGCTATTGTGCCCTCAGGCTTTGGTCAGCTTTAGCTCCTTTTTTTTTTTTTTTTTGGTTTTTCGAGACAGGGTTTCTCTGTGTAGCCCTGGCTGTCCTGGAACTCACTTTGTAGACCAGGTTGGCCTTGAACTCAGAAATCCGCCTGCCTCTGCCACCCAAGTGCTGGGATTAAAGGTGTGCGCCACTAGCTCCTTTTTAAATAGACCAGGGCTCTTGTCCGGCTAGCCTTCTCAGGTGTAAGCTTGGGTTCCAGTTTACTGCAAGTTGGGCCCCATTATTCCTGGGCAAATCTCTTGCCCTGGCTCTATTCCAGAATTAATTCTGCCTCCTGGATGTTTCACCTTCTATTCTACCCAGGTTTTAAATTAACTAAATTAGTTACTTTAATTAATTTAATTAAAATTTTAATTAATTTTATTTAATATTTTTAATAGTGATGCATTCATACAATACACAATATATTCTTTCTACACACAGAAATGTTTTGGTCAGTCTTAAGAAAGCTAGCTGTAAGCCGGGCATGGTGGTGCACACCTTTAATCCCAGCACTCGGGAGGCAGAAGCAGGCCTCTGTAGCATTTGCTGTCCTGTCTATTCATGCTGAGAAAGGTCAAGGCTTAATTGAAGTCCTGTAATGCTGGACAATCTAGCTAGCCATTTTGAATTGCTCCCAGATAGAGATTTTTGAGGAGACAGTGTTGAGGCAGTCTGAGGTAGGGTCAGGCAGTTTGCTGGAATAAATATGTCCCAGTGAATCAGCATGCCCAAGGGTGACTTTTGTCAGAGCTGCATTGATTTCACTGGGTATCTGTAAGCATATAAACTTTCACAGGTAATATGCTTTTCTGCAGTAGCAATGAAAGACCCCCAAAGTGTTTCCCCCTGAAATGTACAGCCTTTGAATGCTCCCCAAGGCCTGTTTCCCAATCTCTGAGAATACAGCCAGTGAGAAGCTCTTTGTTAGCAAGAAGACCTAGCCTGACTGTCTGTGTCAGAGACCCAGAGATAACTCCAAGATAAAGTTATTCCTATAATGCACTTAAAGACAATTTTCTTATGAGAACCTGAACTTTTACCCGATACCACCCTGCCCCGTCTATTTCTGAGGAAAACATGTTTGTCTTCCCTTTTCTGAAAACAGTCTGATTTATCCTCCCTTTTCAAAAACAGTTTGGTCACAGATGTCCTGGACAGCCGCCCAACAGTTCACCGTGACCTTCAAAATATTTTCTACCCCCTCCCAGTACCCCCTCCCCAAACTTGTGGTTTTAGCCCTTAAAAATGCTAAGAAAATTAGAATCGGGGTCAGACTCCTCTATCCCTGTGTGGAATATGAGTCTCACCCTAGCTTGCTAGCTTAGAATAAACCTCCTGCTGTTTGCATCAAGTTCGGTTCCGGTGTCTTCCTGGGGGATGTGCTCTCCAGGGACTGGGTAAGGGTCTCCCCACACGGGGATCTCTTCAGCATATGTGTGCAATGTGCAGTGTGCACAATTCAGTTAAAGCTGATTCTCTGCTCTCTGTTCAAGCAGGTAAGGCATCTGTCTTTATCAGTTAGTTTGGATTATATAACCAAACTGTAATATAGATTTCTATCTATGCCATTTGAAAGGATGGTGTGATAAGTCATGAGGACTCTGTAGCAAACAAGATTTATTGGCTTTGCATAGCTGAAGTCCTGGCTGGAGACATTTTCATGTCTGAGCCAGTCCCAGGGTGGTTCCCATATAATGGCCTCAGCATATATTTTACCTGTTTTGTTCTTCTTCTTGATTTCTTTCTTTCTGTTTGTAGCCAAGATCTTTAAAGCAGCTCCCCTGTTAAATCTGATTTTTATCAATTTAGAAGGAATCCACAGCCCCACCCCCACCCCATGGGAACAAATATAAAGCCCCTCCCCCCATGTAACACATTTCCTTTCCTACATTTTGAAGTTAGGACATCCTTAAGACAAACAGACTGAGTTAGTTTGGCAGTATTTTCCATAACCCAATGTCTCTCTGCAGCTGTTGGTTTTCCTTCATTAGCATTCACAAAATTCACAGTTAATGAAGTACTATGTAATCTATTTCTGGGGTTTTTGTTACCCTTTTTTGTTTGTTTAGCATCTTCTATAAAGCATGATTAGATCTCTCTACAACGAATGTCCTGTAGGATTATGTGGTAAACCCATAATATGCTTTATATTATAATATGCAAAAACTTACTTCACTTTTCTAGAGACCTATGCTAGAACACTGTCAGTCTTAATTTGTACAGGTAGTCCCATAATTGCCATAAATTCTAATAAATGTGTAATTATCAAATCAACCTTTTAAGAAAGTAAAGCAGTGGCCCATTGAAATCCTGAGTATGTATCTCTGGCTTGTTGCCATAAATCTTTCTTCAAGCCTTTGCTCTTAACATGGTGGGCTTGAAGCTCCTAGTACATTTCCTATCAATAGCTGATCAACTTTATAATTACCTTTTGCTAGAAACCCTGGAAGACCTGTATGGGATCTGATATGTGCTACTGACAATGTATGATTTCTATTTCTGATTACTTGTTATAGTTGAATAAACTACAGTTGAAGTTAATACTGAATCATCCTGAATAAGGTCAGCAGTCTTTATATGCAAAACTGCTCTTTCTGCATATTGAGAGTCAGTAACAGTATTAAGAGATTCTTGAAATTTTAATAATATGATAAGGATGGCATAGAATTGTAATTTTTAACTGAATTATAAGGCTCTGGGCCATCTTATTTATTTTTCTGACTTATAACCTGCCTTTCCTAGCTTATTTGTATCAATATAGAATGTAGGGGCTTCAGAACTCGGTGTCCCTTTCATTATACAAGGGAGGGTCCAATTAGTTCTTTTTTTTTTTTTTCTTTTTTCTTTTTTTGGTTTTTTTCGAGACAGGGTTTCTCTGTTTAGCCCTGGCTGTCCTGGAACTCACTTTGTAGACCAGGCTGGCCTCGAACTCAGAAATCCACCTACCTCTGCCTCCCGAGTGCTGGGATTAAAGGCGTGCGCCACCACGCCCAGCTCTTTTTAAAAGTAATTTTTGTTTTGTTTTGTGTGAGAAACCCAATTTTCCCGCTTGCCTGCAAGAGAGAAAATAGTGGGGGCCAGAGTCCTTCTGCGAGTATTCCTTTATTGAATCCACATGGAGAAAGAGAGAGAGCGTGGGAGAGCGTCCCCAGAAATACCTTGTTCAAGATTACCTCAGTGTGACGTATGACGCTTGGGTTGGCTGGCTGCCTTAAGATATGCCCCGGGATTGGGCGATGACTTGTGGCTGCCGAAACGCACGCATTAGAACTTGCTTACGTATCTAGACGACCGGCAGGAGCGCGAACTCGGGAATCGCGGTGGGCGGTAACTTACGTGATTTCGTCACCACGCCTGCGCACTGAGTTTGTTTACGTTTTCAGGCGACCGGTTCCTAGGTAACCCGTTCAGGGGGAGCGCCGGGCAGTTTGAGCGTGCGGCTCCCCACAGTTTTGTTTTGTTTTGTTTTTTGGGTTTTTTGAGACAGGGTTTCTCTGTATAGCCCTGGCTGTCCTGGAACTCACTCTGTAGACCCGGCTGGCCTCGAACTCAGAAATCTGACTGCCTCTGCCTCCCAAGTGCTGGGACAAATAGTTCTTTTTTATAAACTGAAGTCGCCTGCTTTGGGGGCATTTTTTTTGTTAATCTCGCCTCCAAAATTACTGCAAGCCCTTTCCCAATGTACATTTTCTGCCAATAATGAGGCAATTTGTACATTAGCAAAATGTCCATAATTTCTGATGGGTCTATTTGTGCTAATTGACAAAGTCTCATTTTTCCTTTCAGAATCAATTTGGAAACCTTTTTTTTTTGTTTTGTTTTTTGTTTTTTGTTTTTTTCAAGACAGGGTTTCTCTGTATAGCCCTGGCTGTCCTGGAACTCACTTTGTAGACCAGGCTGCCTCGAACTCAGAAATCCACCTGACTCTGCCTCCCTGAGTGCTGGGACTAAAGGCGTGGGCCACTGGCTGGAAACCTTTTTTATGTCTTTAATTTTGTTACTAAGTTTATGTGCTAAAAGTATCCATTTTAAGATATAAGCTTCTCTCTGCATAAGAATTCTCCTGTGGGAGAATGAATAGAAGGAAAAGTAACTAAAACATAAGCATTCTTTGGATCTAAACAATCTATATGTGCATCTTGTTATTTCTTTTCTACCAGGGCCAAATCTCTCTCAGCCTTAGCTAATAATTTTCCTGAACTATTTAAGTCCTTATCACCTTGTAAGGTTTGAAATAAATTACTTAGCTCTTGAGTAGTTAATCCAAATTTGAGCCTTTTATCCAATTAATGTTTCTCAACAATTTTTGAAAATCATTAAGAATTCTCAATTGGTCTCTTCTGATTTTTATCTTTTGCACTCAAATCTTTTGTAGACCTACCTTATATCCTGGATAATTAATAGAATCTCCTCTTTTCAGGAACAATTTATAATCCCCTGCAAGGCAAACTTTTCTTTACTTTGTCAAACATTTTTTCCTAAGGTATTTGTATCTGAATCAGCCAGTAAGATAATCATCCATATAAAGGTAAATTATAGATTGAGGAAAGTGTTTATTAATTATCTCTAATGGCTATGGTACAAAATATTGGCATAAATTGAAATTTATTTCAAACCTTACAAGGTAATAATGATTTAGATAGTCCAAGAAAATTATTATCTGAGGCTGAGAGAGAGTTGGCCCTGGTCGAAAAGAAAGGACTATTTAGCATTCCGTGTGGCTAGACTCTCCAGTGATACCTCTTTATTGGACAATTTCTATTGAAGTTGTACTGAGAAAGCAAACCTTTCCATATCATGCTCATGCAAGGGATTGTGAAAAGCAGTCTTTTAACTCAATCACTATAAATGGCTATGCCTTAATAACAAGGAAGGCAATGGGATTCCAGGCTGCAAAGAGCTCATTATCTGAGTGATTTTACTAATTGCTTTTAGATCTGTCAACATCCTCCATTTGCCTGATTTCTTTTTAAGGACAAAGACAGGGGAGTTCCAAGGGCTGGTGGACTTTTCTGTATGTTGAGCCTCCAGTGGCTCTTGGTCTGGCTGTTCAGGAAACAACAACAACAACAACAACAAAAACCATGTTTTTTGTTGGGCCTTGAGCGATGCCCCTTAGTCAGTTTCCTGACATTCAGGAATTGCCTCAAATATCTTTGGATAATCTTTTTTTGTTTTTTGTTTTTTCGAGACAGGGTTTCTCTGTGTAGCCCTGGCTGTCCTGGAACTCACTTTGTAGACCAGGCTGGCCTCGAACTCAGAAATCCGCCTGCCTCTGCCTCCCGAGTGCTGGGATTAAAGGCGTGCGCCACCACGCCCGGCACATCTTTGGATAATCTTTTCTTTCTTTTTTTCTTGTTTTTTTTTTCCTCGCTCCGGTCAACCCTGCTTGCTTTGGTCCGCCCCTCCCCACCGCTTCACTCTGGTCGGCCCGCTCACTCCGGCCAGCCCTGCTCAATCTTTTCTTTTTTACTGTTTTTAAACTTAATACTTTTCCAGGTTTGAAGTTGGGGCTTTTCAGTCCCATTGAAGCTCTGGGAAAGTCTGCAGGCTCCTCAGGTGGTTCAGGGGGTTCCCACCCCCTTAATTCAGCAGGCCGCTGGCTCCTGGTTCTGACCTTCTGGTTGGTCCCTTTCTTTGGGATTTCCCCTGGGGCACCCAAATTGTGCCATATAGCTCTCTCTGGCGCACTTTTTTTTTTTTTTTTTTTTTTTTTTGGTTTTTCGAGACAGGGTTTCTCTGTATAGACCTGGCTGTCCTGGAACTCACTTTGTAGACCAGGCCTGCCTCTGCCTCCTGAGTGCTGGGATTAAAGGTGTGCACCACCAAGCCAGGCTCTCTCTGGCGCACTTTTTGACCTTTCTTTGGAACAATGCTATGCCTGGGAGGGAAAAGCCATAGTTACTGAGCCCTCAGGTTCAAGTATAAGAGATCACAGGGACAGCTCTGACAGCTGAGTTAGTTTACAGACTTCATCTTTAAAAAGCCAGAAACTGCTCCAGGAAGTGTTCATTTGCATATTTTCTGTGGGAGTTTCCCAAGCTTAAATTCTATGTCTGACAGTGGACGCCATTTGTACTGAAAGCTTTCCACCAATGCTCAAGTTTCTGAAATAATGACTCTGAGATCTAATTATTTACAAAGAATTGCCTAGGCCAAAGCTTTGGCTTGTTCCTGCTAGCTTGTAACTCACTTGTGCTATTTATTAAGTTCAGCCAAGTGGTTGATTACCTCTCCTCAGTTTTATGCAACTGTCTCCATCAGACTTTGAGGCAAATCTCTTCCTACACCTGACTCTATTCCAAAATCTCTCTCTCTCTCTCTCTCTCTCTCTCTCTCTCTCTCTCTCTCTCTCTCTCTCTCTCTCTCCTGAAACTCCCACCTCCTATTTCCTGCCTCAGCTTATTGGACAATCAACATTAATTGACAGGTGATGCTTCCACACAACACACAAGAGATTCTGTCTACAATCAGGCCACCCATGAAAGCTCCATCTTCCTACCCCTTCCAATAACCTTCTATAAACTCTGTGTTCTGATCAGTTCTCTGCAACTTCTTGCCAGTCACCTTCCTTGTTTTTTTCCTCCCAATAAATCTCTTGTGTGAGGCTTATTGTGCAGGGTTACTCTGTGTAATTCCTTAGCTCCTCATTGTCAGGATATGTTTCCATCTGAGCTGTAACACAGAGCAATGAGTTGGGAGAGACTTTAGGAAACGGGTAGCAGATGGGGAGGGGAAAGCAAGGATAGGAGAGAAAGTGGTAAGTGCCCTTTGGCAAGAATTCAATCTGGGGTGTCCCCAAGCCAAGTGAAGCAGGAGTCTTTTCAGAGTCCAAATTACAAAGGAAGGGCTTCCCTTCCAAGATGATAATTGTCCAGTAGGGTGAGAAGCTGCATGACCCACAGGTGTAACTTTTGTAGCAGTTGTAGACTTCAGAAACCCAAGCGGGTCGTGGTGGTGCACGCCTTTAATCCCAGCACTTGGGAGGCAGAGGTGGGTGAATTTCTGAGTTCGAGGCCAGCCTGGTCTACAAAGTGAGTTCCAGGACAGCCAGGGCTACACAGAGAAACCCTGTCTCGAAAAACAAAACAAAACAAAACAAACAAAAAAAACCAAACAAAAAAGAAACCCAAGAAGACGAGCAGAAACTCCAAGTTGAACCCAAGTAGGCCAGGAGAAACCAGTGGTTAGAGCAGGTGGTGGGAAGAAGCAGCTGAATAAATGGACTTTAAAATTTCAAGTTGAACGTAGTGGGTGGCAGAGGAGCCAGGAGAAACAAGTGATCCATACTTTATCTTCACTTTTCACACCAGTTCAAGTGGCAGGGACTCCCATTGTAAACTTTGTAAATAAAGTTTGTTCCTTTTGTATGCTTTGTAGACTTTGTAAACCTTCAAGGCAGGAAAGTGGCCTGGCCCCCATTAGAAGAGCCAGACCCCACCCCAAGACTTTACTAACAGCTATAATGTCTAATTTTTGTAAGAGCAGTTCTTTTTTTTTTTTTTTAGATTTATTTTATTATTTATTATATGTAAGTACACTGTAGCTGTCTTCAGACACTCCAGAAGAGGGCGCCAGATCTCGTTACAGATGGTTGTGAGCCACCATGTGGATGCTGGGATTTGAACTTATTACCTTCGGAAGAACAGTCGGGTGCTCTTACCCGCTGAGCCATCTCACCAGCCCTGTAAGAGCAGTTCTAACTCTGAGGTGGGCTACTGGCCAGGCTCCACCCTACAAGAAATCTTACCAATCTCTGAGCTTGCTGCAATGATCAGGCCACACAAACTTTCCAATTCCAGGCCATCCTGGAAAGCTCCAGCCCCCAAGAAACCCTGCATTCTGGCCAGTTCTCTGCATTCTGGCCAGGAAGGAGGCAGCCTCCTTCCTGGGTTTCCCCCTCCTAATAAATCTCTTGTGTGACTTTTGCTGTGTGGTGTGACTTTGTGGTATTCCTTGGCTCCCTACCTCCAGGATCACTCTTGGAGCAGAGCTGTTACACTTGTAGTGGGGAAGCTTTTCTAGCAGCTGGAGCAGAACTTCTCTAAGGGAAGCCTTTCCCTACAGAACTGTAAGTGTAACTAACACACCTTAGGAGTGTCAAGTCAGCAGAAGGCCCTGTAACAGAGTAAGAAAGAGAAGAGGTTCCACTGTCGAGCGAGCGCAGTACCCGCCCAGCAGGGAATAAGACACAGGACAACCAGGTTTCTTCTCAGGACGGTTTACTCAGGAAAACCTAAAATAGCAAAATGGTGGAATGGCCCCGCACCTTCCCCGGAGCAGCCAATTAAACCCTGTCCTGGCCAATCACCGAGCTGCCCCGTGGCTCTCGCTCATACACCAGGTGGTCTCGGGCACAAGATCAAACAACAGCTGACACTGCCTAATGCCAATTAAGAGTTGTTTATGCCAGTACAGCTGAGGCAGTCGGTCCGTCTTTAAGGAGCGGTTGAATGGCTCCCTACATTCCACCATCTTGTATTCTTGCAGAGGCCATTTCAAGTTTAAGTAGAATTTGATTCCTTCAGGAAGAATACCATGGAAAATTACCCTACTCTCTTCTAGGAACTCAAGGTCAGGTTGTCCTAGCTAACTTATTTTAGCTTCTGTTAAAATGCCTGTTTGTGTGGAAACCCCTCCAACTAACTGCTTAACTTAGCTTCTGTAAACTGCTTGCTTCTGCAGCTGCCTAGTAAGAAGCCAAGATATAATTTTTGCCTTCAAATTCCTAGGCAAATGGAGGGTATCATCCTGAGTGAGGTGACCTAATCACAAAAGAACTCACATAACATGTACTCACTGATAAGTGGATATTAGCCCAGAAACTTAGATTACCCAAGATACAATTTGCAAAACACATGAAACTCAAGAAGAATGAAGACCAAAGTGTAGACACTCGCCCCTTCTTAGAATTAGGAACAAAGCACACATTGAAGCAGTCACAGAGATCAAGTGTGGAGCTGAGACAAAAGGATGGACCAACCAGTGACTGCTGCAGCCGGGGATCCATCCCATAATCAGCCACCAAACGCAGACACTATTGCATACACCAGCAAGATTGTGCTGAAAGGGCCCTGATATAGCTGTCTTGTGTGAGGCTATGCCAGTGCCTGGCAAACACAGAAGTGGATGCTCACAGTCAGCTATTAGATGGAACACAGGGTTCCCAATGGAGGAGCTAGAGAAAGTACCCAAGGAGCTGAAGGAGTCTCCAACCCTATAGGTAGAAGAACAATATGAACTAACCAGCACCCCCAGAGCTCGTGTCTCTAGCTGCATATGTAGCAGAAGATGGCCTAGTAGGCCATCATTGGGAAGAGAGGCCCCTTGGTCTTGCAAACTTTATATGCCCCAGTACAGGGGAACGCCAGGGCCAAGAAGTGGGAGTGGGTGGGTAGGGGAGCAGGGCGGGGGATGGTATAGGGGACTTTTGGGATAGCATTTGAAATGTAAATGAAGAAAATATCTAATAAAAATTGAAAAAAATAATTTTTGCCTTAAAAATTCCTGTGTTCTGGACATTTAGGGCTAGACTTAGGTTCCAGAATACCTGGGTGTAATCTCAGCTGAATAGAATAAAAAGTTTCAATTGGGGCTGGTGAGATGGCTCAGCGGGTTAGAGCACCCGACTACTCTTCCGAAGGTGATGAGTTCAAATCCCAGCAACCACATGGTGGCTTACAACCACCCGTAACAAGATCTGACGCCCTCCTCTGGTGCGTCTGAAGTCAGCTACAGCGTACTTATGAAGAATAATAATTTCTTTCTTTATTCCTTCCTTGACCAAAGTATCATTGAGTAGAGTGTTGTTCAGTTTCCATGTGAATGATGGTGTTCTGCTACTTATGTTGTTATTGAATAGCAGCCTTAGTCCATGGTGATCTGATAGGATGCAAAGGACAATTTCAATATTTTTGAATCTGTTGAGGGCTGTTTTGTGGCCAATTATGTGATCNATCATTGGGAGGAGAGGCCCCTTGGTCATACAGACTCTATATGACCCAGTACAGGGGAATGCCAGGGCCATTACGTGGGAGGGGGTGGGTAGGGGAGCAGGGCGAGGACAAGGGAGGGTAAGGGAAAATTTCTGAATAACATGTGAAATGTAAATGAAGAAAATATCTAATAAAGAGAAAAAAAAAAAGAATAATAAGAAAGGAATCCTTGGACCGGAGAGACCAACCGGAGCAAGCCAGGCTGTCCGGAGTGAGCGGAGCCGAACGGGGACGGCCAGAACGAGCGGGGCCAAACCGGAGCAAGCGGAGATCGGAGTGAGCGGGGCTGGCTGGAACAAGCGGGGGCCGTACGGGGGGCGGCCAGGAGCAAGTGGGGCTGGCCGGAGCGAGCGGGGTCGAGCAGAGCGAGCGGGGTTGACCGGAACAAGGGGAAAAAAAAAGTTTCAATTGACTATAGATTGTGTCTGCCTGAGTTATCTCTGGTGAGCTACCTTGTAAGCGCTGGGCCCCTTGGAGTCTATTGTGCACCCTTCTTGGTGTTCAACACCAGATGCATCAGGAGCCACTTGCCTGCTTCTGACGCAGAGTAAAAGTCTGCCTGCTATGCAGAGACAAGACAGGTCAGGGTTTGCTGGTCTGGCAGGATGTTTTTCGGGCAGACAGATCTCCTGGCCTGCTGACACATGGAACATTGGGAAGAGAGAAATGTGAGGCTCACGGCGAGGGGCTGAATGTTCTATTGACCTTGGCAGAAGGAACAGGGAGGCCTGGATAAGATAGATATCCTGTGTAAATGTCAGCAATTGTTTCTGCTATCCTGTAGTTTTGTTCTCCACAGCACTGTGGAGTATAAAAAGGCTGTACTCAGTAAACTTCAGGCTGTGGTATTCACTGACAGCCCTCCCGAAACTGTCTCTTGGCTCTATGTCTTCTTTCTTTTCTTCTTTAATCCTCAGTCCCCACTCAGGAACCATTCAACTTCTGTCAGCAGGCTCTGGCACAGCTGTATGTGAGTGGGTACAATAAAGAAATTGCCAACAACTACTCCATGATATGATTAAAGATTTTATTATAGTCATGAGAGAGAGGATAGCCAGAGACATCTGGAAGAGTCCAGAGCAGAGGGAGAAAGAAGTAGACTGAATATGGCCAGCAGATTGGACATGGCCGGGGGCAAAGGAAGTGGGGAAGTGGGAGAGAATGCTGGAGATTGTAGGATAGCAAGAGATAGAGAACAAAGCAAACTGTGAGAGAGTAAGATAATGAGAGTAAGTGGAAGGGGGGGAGAGAGAAATGAGAACAGTATAGGGGGAGTAAAACCCTTGCTATTAGAAAGAGAACAAACAGGTATCTAGGAAGAGGGAATCCTGGGGAGGTGAGAAGGCTAGGATTCTGTCTTAGCTTTCAAGTATAAAACAACTTCTTGTATACTGAGGAAGCCTAGAGCCAGCATGGGCTTTGATATGCAATCATGGGTAGCCATTTGTCCCTTCTGCAAGAGATAAGGGAAATTACTCTTTTTTGAGGTGGAAACTTCTGATTTCTTTGGTAAGTCAGTTATGTCAAAGAACATTTTGATGAAGCAGATACAGGTGAAAGGATGTTTTTCTAAAGCATGTGAAAAAGACTCTCGATGAAGGATGTTTTTCTTTTTTTTTTTTTTTTTTTTTTTTTTT